>RCUC01119580.1:0-11561 GCA_003697995.1 Taxidea taxus jeffersonii | reverse complement strand
AAAAAAAAAAAAAAAAAAAGACAAATGAAAGAGAGAACACATGAAAGCAGGGGATTCCAAGAAATATTGCCTGAGCAAGCTTCCCAGGACTCTTTATTCACACACCCTGACCTTGCTCTGTCTCCAGCTTAAACCAATCTTAAGCAAGCTTAGCTTGGGAGACCTCAAATAAGAAGTCCCAACCTGGCTTTCATGCCTTTCTAGCTACATAATCTGCCAGGCTGACTTAGCTGGCTATGTTGGTTGCAAACCTTTAGTGAAGAAACTTAGTTTAAAGGATTTCTAGGAGAAGTTCAGAAATTTAAATAAATCATCATAAATCCCATTACCCTTACTTTAGTAAAGGATCAAAGACCAAACATTTAGGAATTCCCCAAAATTATTGTTTCCAATTTACCTGTAACTGAAATCTATCTCACATATTTATGATAATCAATACCAGTATTATCATGTTCACAATACATGTATTATAATAGTACAAATAGGTATATAATAGGACATCAGAAATAGAGAACGCTTTAAAAAAAAAACTTTGTTTTTTTTTGTTTTTTAAGTAAGCTCTATCCCCAACATGGGGCTCAAACCCAACTCTTGATCTTGAGATCAAGGGTTGTACATTCCACCAACCGAGCCAGTCAGGTGCCCCTGGAGAACTTTCATGATTGGTGACACCTAGCTTACAGAGACAAAGATGCTAAACAGTGGGGGGAAAATATTGCAAGGACTAGGTGGAGGGGGAAAAAAATTGACAAAACCCACAGGGTATTGGGTATGTACTTTGAAGGAGGGAATAAGGGCAAACTACTCAATTAGGGACTAGGGAAGAGAAAAAACAGGTGCAAAACTCACCACAATCTTGACATTACATTCTTATCCAAACTTCCTTAAATTATTCCCCATTCAGCGTCTTTTCCTAAGAGCCAGGAGTATGAACAGTTTTACTGGCGGGTGTTGACACAGGAGATTTCATGATACCACAATAAGGTATTAAACGTTCAAGTGTTTTTGTGGTCGTCAATGATACTTAAACAGTTTGGAACCATCTGAAATATGGAAGCAGGAGGTCAGGTAATCGGAGGTAAAAATGCAAAGTGCTGACTGGTGACAGAGGTGTTATTCCCAGGCCATGTGGGCTTACAAATACTCTTCTTCCCAAATAAGTACTGAAATTGTGCCCCCAACCCTGCAGGAATAGAGCTTGTTCAGGACCATTTTTCACATATATGAGCCCAGAACAAGTGCATCTGAAAATAGGGATTTCCCAAAGAAAAAAACCCAGAAGAGTTAATTTATCAAGGCCCAATCTTAAGTGCGGATCATCACTCAAGTGAAGCCATGACTTACGAGGAGTAAGTGTGAGGATGTGGAGAAACAGGATGGAGGTAGTCCTCATGTCCTCCAACATTTTCACGCTCCCTTTCCCATATGAAAAATGAGGCTTAGGGGATAAGCATTTCCTTCAACAGAGTCCGTCCATCAGAACATAATGACAGCATTGCTAACTATGTCTTTGCAGAGAAAAAACTTTTTTGAGAAATCTGCTTCAACATTAGATTTTTAAATTAGATTTATTACAATTCATTACTGAATTATTTCCAAGATTACTAAATGTTATTTCCTTATATAGAAAGTACAGCTTACATAATTTTTGCATCATAGCCAATATTCCATATTTAAATTAATGTGTTGTATATTTACATATGAAAAATGAAAATGAATTATAATATAAATTAAAATCAAGAAGAAAGAAGCATATCTTAAATAACTGGATAGACTTGTTTTCAATAACCTAACAGATTAGCGGTAAGCAATAGTCAGAATTATACTTTGTTGTTCTTCATGTTCTGCTTCTTTAATAAAGATCTATCCTTCCCAGTTGCATTGGTTTCATCTGAACAAATGATAGCTTGTACACTATATATAGTGAGATAGTTTTCCTTCTCCCATCTTTCAACTCAGATTACTAAAAACAGAATATATACAGATTACTAAAAACAGAATAATAAGTTCAAACTTATCAAGCTTGAACTATGTATTTTATATATTTGGGCCCCCAAAATAGAGTGGTTAAATGAATTGCCTAGGTATTTTGTTGTTGTTTTCTTTCTCTTTTTTTTTTTACCTAGTGAATTAGTCATAAAATCAGCCATAAAATACAATTCTTCTGAATCACAGTTTATCGTTCATTGATGCCTTGCAACATAAATGGTGAATTTTCTGGCTTTTGAAAGGTATGTTTCATTAATAAAATAGATATTCTATGTGGTATACAAAAGAAAAAAACTTGTAACATCATAAAAATGGCAAAACACAAATTTAACTTATAAATTCTTTAGCTTTAGTATCAACTCTGCTCATCTACAAATCAAAGTTAAACACCATTTAAAATTAAAACATACTTTAATAAATTAATGTACTATTGGCTTGTTCTATTTTAGCTCTCTGTATGTTTTCCAGGTTGTTTCATGTTATATGTTGCTACTTTATATAATCAATTCATTGCAATTGTTTTCAAAATTTGGATAGTTACTTTTTTAAAAATTTGCATCTTTTATGGTATATTTAGCTCATTTTATCCCTTTAAGTCAACTAACATTTGCTTCAGTGGGACCATCTATGTTTTGTTTATATCTTATATCTATTAAGGATAAAATTTTTGTTGCTGAAACTCTCTGGAAGATCTCTATGAATTTCTGTATTAAAATATAACTAAACTTTATTCTTGAATATTAATTTTTCTCAGGCTTAGAATTCCTTCTGCTTTCTATCAGGGAAAGATATAAATTACAAGAACATGATTTGTATTTTAAATGTCCTAACTAGTGTTTTATCATGAGAATTATTCAGATGATAATACCAGTCACCCCCTACAAGACAAATTATTAAATTATAGGTCTGTAGAATTCCAGTAAGGACTATGACTTTATGTGTGACCCCTAAGTTAACAATAATGTTTTACTCTAATACATTTATTTGATAGATTTTCATTTGCTCTCATCTAAACAAGTTGCTAAAATTTGTTATTTCTGCCTTCAACAAGGCCTCTTTTTGGAAAATGTTCGTTAAATATATTATACTTGTAATATAAATTTATGTTATAAATATAATAGAAATGATTATTTTAAGCCAAATTTTGTTTATGACTCATGCTACATGATTCATATAAATCATTTGTGTATGAAGTAGGGAGACCAAAATGGGCCCTATCAGGAAGTAATTTGCATCTTAATCATGAGTAAACTTAATTTTAATAAAATCATTAGTAAACATAATCATGAATCATGATACACTGAATTCAGACATTAGATGTGGAATGATATGGATGACTGGCAAGCATCTTAATCCAGAACGACATGGTTAGTAAGAGTCTGAGGGACAACCGTGTAAGTTACAAGGTATTAGTAAAGAACCACCTCCAGGAGAGGTAGAAATGAGAAACTTAGCCAGATTAGGATGCAGTTAATGCAAGTAATTATATCACCGTTTTTCTAATATAAGAAGCATTTATCAAAATTATTTAAGGTATTTTATTAGTTTAAGAATAGATTACTAGTTTAAAATAGAATGTTTGGAAATAAGATGCACTGACAAGAAGGAAAAAATTTAAAAATCTCTAAATGTTATCTCTGCATAATTAAAAGTTTGAAATCAGGCGAGCAAACAACGGAATCACTATTTGACACTCTGATTGTTAATTCTGGATAGATTGCTAGAATACTGAACTGATTTAATTGTGGTGGGTTTTTTTTTTTTCCTTTCCTTTCCTTTTATTTTATTTCATTTTTAATAGGCTTCATGTCCAGTGTGGAGGCAACACAGGGCTCCAGCTCACGACCCTGAGATCATAACCTGAGCCAAGATCAAGAGTCAGATGCTTCACTGACTGAGCCCCCCAGGAGCCCCTGTGTTGATTTAGGTTTGTTATTAATAGAAGAATAAGAAAGAGGCCAAAACATGTATGTTGAGGAGAGGCAAGGCCAAGTTACATACATTTTGCCCATAATGCTAAAGTTTGGAGACAAAAAGTAGATCAAGTTTTCCTTCTAGGAATACACCAGCTCCAGCTTTTTCCTTGCTGGTCACTGGAAAAAGAGAAGAACCTACAGCTGA
This sequence comes from Taxidea taxus jeffersonii, assembly GCA_003697995.1. Classification (NCBI taxonomy): domain Eukaryota; kingdom Metazoa; phylum Chordata; class Mammalia; order Carnivora; family Mustelidae; genus Taxidea; species Taxidea taxus. Next base: position 7,451 of record RCUC01119580.1, on the reverse strand, counting down.
AGACTTCTAACGTGATTCCCAAGTGCTCAAATGAATGGTTTGTAGCACCTGGCACAGCGCTATCCACACCCGATAGAATTCTCTTTTCCAAGAATGAGTAAGAAAAAAAAAATATTGAACTAATAGTGAAGTTAAGGAATATGCCATGGGATACAAAAAACGGATAAAACAGAAAATACAAGCATCGAATACCAAAAGCAAAAAATATGAATTTTGGAAAAGTATCACTGCACAAATCAAAGTAAATCTTCTCTTCAAGAATATTTGTGTCAGTGTCACTTTCAAAAATGGAAGCAATTAAGATGTCTCCATATACAGAAATATTAAGTAAACTGAGATGTCCCTATACTGAAATACAATAGAAACCCTAAAATTGATGGGGGATATCACCACAAGTGTTTAAAAATATTGTGTATGTAAAATATTCATTTACTGTACATATAAACACGTCTATTGAAAGATAAAACCAGATGATAATAAAACCAGATGATTATTCTCCCGGGATAAAGCATTTGTGAGTTATTTTTTACATACTTTTCATAGACTTTCTGTGTTTTTTTTTTTTAAGATTTTATTTATTTGACAGAGAGAGACTCAGCAAGAGAGGAACATAAGCAGGGGGAGTGGGAGAGGGAGAAGCAGGCTTCCTGACGAGCAGGATCGATCCTAGGATCAAACTTGGGATCATGACCTGAGCGGAAGGCAGATGCTTAATGACTGAAGCACCCAGGCGCCCCTCTGTATTTTTTTTTTTTAAGATTTATTTGAGAAAGAGAGGGTGAGCATGAGCCGGAGGGGCAGAGAGAGAAAGAATCGTAAGCAGAGTCCATGGTAAGCACAGAGCCCGTGCCTCACTGTGCTGACAGCAAGAGTTGGAAGCTTAATTGACAGTGCCACCCGGGCGCCCCTGACTTTCTGTATTTTTAAACTTCCTTTATAGTAAATAAATTTTGTAATCAAAAATAAATATTTTTAAAAATATTTTAATGGAAATGGTGGAGCAAAAAAACATTATCACTAAGTAATCAGTTGGTACAGTCACAGTAGGAAAAGCTGATGCTTCTTCAGTGCTTCTGCTGTGTGGGGCCCCATTCTGAGCGCTTTCTGTACTGAGTTTCCCTTATTACATAAAGGACAACCTTCAGGATGGCAGGATGGTCATCAGTCGTGCCCGTACCTTTCTATTCATGCCTTTGTTCAGGCCCTCCCACATCCTACTGGCTTTGTCCTACTTGACCAGCAGCCGGCAGAGGAAACGATGGCAGCCACTTACATGATTAGGTTATCCGAGGGCAAAGCTTCCATTCTGGGTGCTCGCTCTCTCTCTCGTTACTCACGTGAGGAAAGCAAGCTTCAGTGTTGTGAGCATCCCTGTGGAAATCTACGTGGAAAAGAACCCAGACCTCCAGTCAACACCAGAGAGGTGGGGACCTTCCAGCAATTGTGTGAGTTACAGTGGAAGTGGTTCTCCAGCCCTGCTTGAGCCGTGAGATGACTGTAGCCCTGACTATAACTTCTGGGGTGACCCTGATCTAGGGGACCCAGCTAAGCCACTCTGGCACCCCCAACCCTCAGTTAGATTTTAGAGTAATTTGTTATGCAGTAATAGATAATACATCCACAGCAACTCTGACAGAGGGTGTTTTCCATCTTCACATCACTTGTTGAAAGGAGTTTTCTTTTTCCATTAAACTTTCTTAGCACCTTCATTGTTTATCCACTGATAATATGCGTACGTGTCTGTTTCTAGGTCTCTGTTCTCTTCCATTCATTTGTCCTTGCCAGAAACTAGAGTCTAGATTACTGTAACTTTCAGTAAGTTTTAAATGTGGTAAAGTAAGTTCTCCAGGAAAGCTAGAGAAACTGTTTTAGAGTCTTAGTTTTTCCATAAAATCTTATAATTAGCCTATGAATTTCTATACATAAGCCTAATGGAATTTTTAGTGGCATTGCATTGAATCTATACGTCAGATTGGGAAGAATTAAGATTCTAATAATATGGAGACTTCTTCTAATGCATGAGCCTGAGTATCTCTCCATTTACTTAGGTCTCTTGAATTTCTCTCAGCATCGCTTTGCTGTGCAGCTGCACATCTTCTGTTAGGGTTATTCTTCGCAATCTTTGTTTTTAGAACGTATGCCTCACTGAGATACTCGGTCTTCATTATTGCTCTTACATGCTATGTTTTCCACTGTCTCCCTATATCACCATTATTTAAGAGTAACATTTTAATAAAATTTATTATTTATTTTGGAGAGAGAAAAAGAGAGCACGCGCGTGCGTGTAAGTGACCGGGGGGAGGGGCAAAGGGAGAGGGAGACCAGCTGAGCGGGGATCCCAGCATGGGGCTGCAGCCCAGAAGCCTGAGATCAGAATTTTAACAGACTGAGCCACCCAGAGGCACCTTAAAAGTAACAGTTTAAAGAGAATTCTATAATGTTCATAGTTACCAAGTATCACTAATGAAGTATACAGCTCCTCATATTTTAGTACGTAGAATTAGAGAGCCATAAACCTAAACCACACCGCATGATCTCTTAAAAACTGACATCTTAATTTTCTCTAACATGTCTCTAGGCTGTTTCTAGGAACACTTTTGATTGAAATACATCTAAAAATATAATATACTCCATAACTCTATTTCTTTAAAAATGGTGTGATGTGTTATTTAAGAATCATTTACTTATTCATCATGCATAAATTTAAAAATTGAAACGCTTTACCAATCCCCAAATTCCTGTTGGTCATTAATTAGGAGTTGTGCAACTCATTAATTTGTGGAAAGACATTTTAAAATACATTCTTCTACTAGATGAATGCTAAAGGCCACAAAAAGAATGACAGTCCAGACTGAAATTAGGAAACGGCAAAATGGCCCACAGTCACAAGCAACAACCTCCACACTCACCGACGGCAGCTATCCTTCCTAGTTTAGCCAATGGCCTACTTCACTTCATATTCCAATGAAGAGTGATATGGGGAACTCGACGTAGGACATCAAAAATTAGCCCTTAGGAGCAACGACTACGATCTTGAACACCTGAGAACAGTCTAGGCCTCCTCAAACACGTTTAATGGCAAAGTGCATTCTTCACTAGATAACAGACTGTGTCAGTATATAACAGAATATTCATCATTGATTAAGAAATAATCAATAAATACCTAAACTGAAAAGGTATTTAAAAGCCTTGTAGCCGATTACTTCTTCAACTTGTTAAAAGTTTTGCTTTTATTAAATTTCCATGTGTTGTATTCTCCAGACCACATCATACATTTTTTAGCAAGGGTTCCCAAATTACAAATATACGATATAGAAATTTTAATTCTGTCCCAACTACTTGTGTACAATGTGGCATTCCCAGAGGTTGTCACCAAAGAAATACATTACTTGGTATTATGTGTTTTCAACTGAACTTCAAAGACAATAATTTCACTGTTCAGACAAAAAGAGACTTGGTTCCTCAAACAATACATTTTTCTTTTTATTCTGGTGTACACACTCAGAGTTGTGAGGCCATATTTCCAAGTATCCTGAGAACCTGCCTCTAGGTTACAAATTGAGGCTGGCTTTGGTCATTTTGGAGATTCTCTACTGAGAATAACAACTCACATTCCTTGACTTTGCCTAGCGGTTCAACGAAAAGGTAAATTAAATGGGAAACATAAAAATAACTTATCTTCTCTGGTATTTCTAAGAGCATTTAAAAGTTCTAGAGGTTGAAGAAGGGTAAAATATTATTATATAAAAGTAACCTGAAATGATGGAAATTGTTGATATTTGTGGAGAGTAGGGACAAAAAACCAAACTCAATGCTCACTGTGTGCCAAAGTATGTGCTGGGTGACCTGGTAAAATGCTGAGGAATCAGCGAGGAATAAAGAGAGTCTTTAGACTCAATGAGATCACATCCTTGCAAATCCCTAAAGTAGTCTCATCGGATGAACTCAGATGTAAAAATTCACAGGGCAACCAAGTAGTTTGTCAACTCACCTACACGGGTTTAAAGTTCACTTTTTCCCAAAGTAAAATGTGTTGTTGGTTATTTCCAAAATACCTGCTTAAACTGAAAATCAAGATTTTTGCCATTTTAATTTAAGGATAATTCCCAAATAGACACAGAAGTAATTTCCTAAATTATACTTTTATGTGTTTGGAAAGGAAGAAAAAAATGTCCTAAAATAGGAATACCTGACAAAGGAGAAGAAAAATGGAAGTAATAACCATTTGGTATTAACATAGAAACTACTCTTGACTCCTACATTATCACAAATACTTCATTGGCTGGTCTTATTACTCTCCCAACAGCCATTGTTCTAACCTATGATATTGAATTTGTGTTTACTACCATTCAAAGCCAGGAGATAATTCTCTTAATCTGGGATTTAGGAATTTAGGAGATAATTCTCTTAATCTGGGAATTACTCTCAGAGTAAGTAGTGCAGGTACCGGATGTGAGTAAATACTGCTGAACCCTTTTAGCTTCTGACTGCTGTCCCTACTAACGCTCAGAAATTCCAGCTCTCACTTTGGTATACCAATTGCTCATAAAATACATCTTTTTTTAATCCTATTTTTTGAGATATAGATAGCTTGCTAGCTAGCAAGGTATAAGTATACTAGGTTTCTTTCAGACGATTAAACCTTAAAGAATTAAATTGGCTGTGAAAATAGCCTCTGCTCTATTTAACCTCTTCTGTAACCTCGGAGTTGTCTATACCACTAAAGAATTAAACCTTGAGTCATGTAACTTGCAGGGACCATTTGGCGAGAATTTACTGACTAGATAAAAAAGAAATCTCTAACACGATTTCATAATTTAGTCCTCTCAGTCCCTGCCTGTGATTTCTGGAAAACAACTTAATCTCTTTTATAATGTTCCATTCAGGCTGTATCTATCTTCTCTGAGGAGTTACAAGATTTTCTTTATTTTTCTCTTTTAGACCATTTATGTACTGAGAATGTTTAACTCTGACACAATATTCATAGGAGGGAGAGCTCATAGGAGGGAGAGAGGGTCTGTGACAAACAGGGGTATGGAGTTCATCCACAAGTCGAAGTGCTGTCTTCTATGCAGGAAGACAGTATAGACAAAAAGATGTGCCTTGATGTGGTACTTATTATAGCTTACAGATTGTTATCTAAGAAACTGCTAAAAACAAAAAATTATTTTCAAATAGAAAATACTGATTCTTTTTTATTGTCATATTTTTAGAGAAATATTAATATTGATAATATGGACATTGATATTAACACATCTATTGATAGAGAAATACAGTGTTTCATATCTCCATATCAGTTATTAACATGCCATGCTCAAAAGTATACGGACATGGATACTCTGCAAATTAGATCCATGAATTTATGACACAAATCAAAATTAATTATATGCCCATTAGGTGTAGGTCTCATATACTCATATATGATAGAGAAAAGGCACAAATAAGGTGAACAAATATAAATATAACAAATTACAGCTTATTTTAGACATATTTTGAAATAAAACCTTTTCAATGCTCTGTGATTTTGCACTTCATTTCCATCCTGCCTATTGTGTCTCGTACCTCAATACGGTTTCTAAAATGCCATTTACCGGAGAGTAATCTCTAGAGTCCCAGGAAATGTTTAAGGCGACAGGTGAGGTAGATTTTATTCTTCCCCTTAAGAGCCACTGCTAAGAGATTACCAGCGGCCTGTTAGATCCCCCCATCGGGCATGTTGGCCAGCGGTGGGGCTACCAAAAGCAGTTTGCTTAGTCACTTCCAGGCATTTCTCTGGTCATTAAAAGCCGGTAGCACATGGTGTAGTGGAGCAATCTGGTTGTTGAACATGAACAAAAAAACAAATGGACTCTGCTTCCCAGACTCTGAAGATAATTACTGCATAAATTCATACTGTGGAAGGTTAAAAAAATAGGTGAAAGTGCTGTCTTTCCACAAGCCAATGCTGTATGCTACCAAATAAAACATCCTTTATTCCAAGAAATTCTCTCTACAGTTTTGACACAATGTGCTGTCCGCTACTATGAGCGGTCACGGGGTGCCACACGGCGGGGTGCTCCTGGCAGACCTGCGGCAGCCGCCTTCAAGCAGGAGCCTGTGGATCTCCCTTTAGAAGCCTTGCTGTGATTTAAAGAGTTTGGCCACAGCCTTACCAAGCTCACACACCACCCAGTCTCATTAAAGGTCCTTCATGCTCATTGACAGCAGCCACACATGACACAGGAGTTCTCTGTGATTGCCCAGAGGGATGTTAATGTTTACTCTAAGTTTTTCCAATGGATTATGCAATTTGCCAGAGGACTATATAGTTTGAGGACCGTGTACTGTGTTAACAATGCGGAGACTTCAAGGAGCTCCGGTACTTGGGAACGTGGCGATGTTTGGGAATGCCGTAATGAGCTATGTGGCATCATAGAAGACAGCCTCCACTTCAGCAGGAGACGGCTTTTCCTTTCTGGTTGGAAATGATTCTAGACTCTTACTTTTGGGATTTTTTTACTGTAGGGGAAAGCCATGGCATTTTTCGTTCATCCAAGACAGACTGTACTTTATTATTATTATTATTAACTTTTTGAAGCAATAATATTTTAACAGGAAGAGTTGTCCTATGAGTCTCACTTCGCACTACCTTTACGACCACAGATAGTTTATGTTTACAGAGTGTCTCTGATGACTATTATTATTCACCCACACTGAAAGCTGTTGTAAAGAATTGCTTTTGTGATTGTCAAATATCCAATCAGTCCTGAGTTTGAAAATACGGCCACACTGCTCACTAGAAATTTAAGGCTAGGGTTTAGACTAATGGATAGAGTCCTCCCCAGGAGAAATTTCCTTCTGCCTCAGTAGGCTCTAACATGGACCCTAGAGTAGGGCAAGACACATTGATCGACATTCTACTAAGACCATCCAAAGTAAGAATGAAGTAACAGCTGATAAGGAAATTGGGGTCACCAAAGAAGGGGGAAATGACTGCTGAACAGCTAATTTAGCAAAAACGGACATTTCATAATTAAAGTAAATCAATGCTTCTGTCTGACATGGTTACACTTTTAGGTTCTCCATAAATATGAAGCATATCTACCATTGCAGGTTGAAAAACTGTTGACACATTTCCTAATGTACTTGTGCCTTATTGCACTCTGTCAGAAATTCCATAGATGTCATCACAAAGATTAAAAGACTGTATAATTCCCAATGTAGTCAGCTAAATAGTTAGGAGTAATTACTATTACTGGTGTTATCTACCATTCTTAATAGTTACATTTACAGAGTATTTGACGCCAAGCAACCACTCAGTAGCGCTAGCTTCATTCAATGACAGTAAACATAACCATGATTATTTAATTAACCAACAAAATATATACAAATGGATATTTCAGCAAATGAGAATTAACTGGTATGGGAACTTCCTTCAGTTCAATAACAATTTAAACATTATAAATTACACA
>RCUC01119577.1:0-51603 GCA_003697995.1 Taxidea taxus jeffersonii | reverse complement strand
ATGGAATACTATGCAGCCATCAAAAGAAATGAAATCTTACCATTTGCAACGACATGGATGGAACTAGAGCATATTATGCTTAGCGAAATAAGTCAACTGGAGAAAGACAACTACCACATGATCTCCCTGATATGAGGAAGTGGAGATGCAACAGGGGTGGGAGTTAAGGTGGTAGGAAAAGTAAAAATGAAAGAAGATGGGATCGGGAGGGAGAAAAACCAAAAGAAACTCTTAATGTCATAAAACAAACTGAGGGGGGTGGGGGGCAGAGGGGTTGGGAGAGGGTGGTGGGGTTACATTATATGTTTAAATAAAGCTTAAATAAAGTTAAAAAAAATGTCCATACTACCCAAGGCTATATGTAGATTAAAATGTAATTTCTATCAAAATTCCAATGGCATTTTTCACACAAAGAGATAATACAATCATTGGTAAGGATATGGAAACATTAAAACCTTCATGCATTTTCTTCATGGTAAGTAGAATTGTGCAGCAGCTTTGGAAAACAGTGTGGCAATTTTTCAAAATGTTAGAGATAGGGCTAACACATGACCTAGCAACAATACTCCTATGTACATAACCAAGACAAATGAAAATATACATCTGTGGAGAAACTTGTGCATAAATATTCTTATCAACATCAATAGTATCCAATAAGCAGAATAGTCAGAACACCCATCAACCAATGAATAAATATTATATGGCATTTCATACAATGGAGTATTACTTGGCTTCAAAAAGGAATAAAATACTGGTATGCACTACAACATGGACAAAGCTTAAAAACATGAGGCTAACAGAAAGAAGCTAGACACAAAAGACCACAGTTTTTATGACTACTTTTTTTTAATATTGTTTTTGTCAGAGACAGAGAGAGAGAGAGCACAAGTGGGGGGGGCAGAACAGCAGGCAGAGGGAGATGGAGACTCCCCACTGAGCAGGGAACCTGATGAGGGGCTCAATCCCAGGATCCTGAGATCGTAACCTGAGTCAAAGGCAGATGCTTAAACGACTGAGCCACCCAGGTGTCCCTTTCTGACTACTTTAATATTCAGAAGAGGCAAATATATGGAAACAGAAATGAGATTAGTTTTTACTTAGACCTAGATAGGATGGTGGAAATAGAGAATGTATATCAGCAGGTACCTTTTTGAAGGGAAGAAGAAATTCTAAAAGGGATGCTTGCCCCACCGCGAATTTACTGAAAATCACTGACTTATGCGTTTCAAGTCGGTGGTATCCGTGTATGCTCTATACGTTATAACTCAACAGTACTGTTAAAAAGGTGAGTAAATCAGGGACGCCTGGGTGGCTCAGTTGGATAAGCGGCTGCCTTCGGCTCAGGTCGTGATCCCGGCGTCCTGGGATCGAGTCCCACATCGGGCTCCTTGCTCGGCGGGGAGCCTGCCTCTCCCTCTGCCTCTGTCTGCCTGTGCTCGTTCGCTCACTCTCTCTCTCTCTCTGACAAATAAATAAATGAATAAATCTTAAAAAAAAAAAAACTGAGAAAAAAGGTGAGTATAAATCAGCCCTTTGCAGCTAATATTTATAGAAATTTTTCACATACCTGTCACTTTTCTTGGAAATTCTTAAGGATTATTTTATTTAATCTGGACAGTAAGTTTTATAAGCCAGTTACTAATATATCTCCCTCCATTTGTAGGCCAGGGGACTGAAGCCAATGGCAGTTAAAGACTCACAGCATTTATGTGTTCAGGTTGAAAGCCATACTCAGGCAGTCTGGCTCCAAACCACATGCCTTAAACCACACACTTCTCCTGTGTTATACTGCTCAGAATTTACATTCCTATTATGTTCTCATTACAGTTACAGAAATCCTATAATTACAGCAAGATTTCAGAGGAAAGTGTATTCTTCCAGCCAAAGCTAATTGGGACTAGCACTAATGTAAGCACACTCAGCCCTACAAGGCTTTCTGGACTGTGCCATTACCTAAAGTGTTCTTGTTCTTCTTGCTCTGGTTTAAATTCTACTCACACGTCAAGTCCAAGCCCAAAGTGATCTCTGGGAATCTTTCCCCAACTTCCCAGACCAATGTGGCTTTTCCTTTCCTTGTCCCAAAACATTCTCTGCATGCCTATACCATCCCATGTTTCCCAGGACACTGCAATTATTTGTTTTAATATCTGTTTTTCTCATTATATGGAAATTCTCAAGAGTAAGGAACACTGATGTTTGCATTTGTATACCTAACTATTGCTGTTAGGAAAATAGCAGGCACCCAATAAACACTGAATAAATTAAAGAGGGAATGGGAGCTACAGAAGAAATTGAAGAGCTGATCATTTCCTTATCCTCATGCAATTTCCTTCCCTTTATACAAAATCACATGATTCTGAGTGAATGGTGTGTGCAGCATAAAATCTAGGTGAGGTTAACAGTGCCATTTTGACTAGGAGCACTGAAATGCACATTCAAAGGCCATCTAATATACATTTAAAGCACTGACTTCACTACTGTACAACTTTGTGGGCTTTAAAAAAAATTAAAGATCACCTTCTTCCATGATTACTATGCAGCCAGGTGTTGATGCTTCCTATTAACTAAAGTCAACCTCGAGCATGTCAGTGTATCTCTGAGTCAAGGGCAGAAATCTAAAGGTTTTGATTTGCCAGTTCTATTTTAAAAGTATATTACTCATTCAAATATAGGTTGAGCATGCCAGGGCTTGATCCCATTGGCAGTGTTTGGAAATGAATATTCCAGACGGTGCCTGGTTTAGTATTTTGAACTAAAGCCTGCTGGCCTGGGAATGTCATTACTTCTAGAGAAGATGATTTACCTGGGTGACTTTTCAATCAGCAACTTATTTTTAAAAATAAGTCTAAAAGGGAAAATATTGTTCTTGCCAGGATGAACAAAACATTTTCTGCCTTTATAGTGTGTAACTGAAAAGATCTGCCAAACACAAATCCTTCTTTCCAACAGTAATGAGAATGTATGAGTCAGATATAAGTCCAACACATTTTTTTTTCATCTTTGTATTGAAGCCATTCACCTTTACATTAACTCTCAAGTCACTTGAATATCAGTGGAACCATCAGTCAATTGTCTAACATCATATTCGATCTGCATTTGCTCTAAAGGATCAGAGTTACCTGAAAGTCATGTGTCCCCAAGGTATACAATGCACTCTGGAGATATAATTTGCATAGGGGTAGTATTGGAACCGCATTCCTCCAAATCCAAGTATGGTTCCGTGTAGAAAAAAGCATGAGTGGGTGTGAAATATGGATCTCACTATGTTAATATCTCCATTAATGCACAAACCAGGCATTTTATTCTTCAAAGTCTGCTACTTTTTAAGGGTGCGGGATAAATTCAACTTTAAAACTAATCATAAAACTATAGCAGGGAGTGTTGAAGGAAGGGACTCTCCTCTTCAGGCAAGGCTGTTATCTAGGTGATGGTTAGGTATGCCAGGGATGTGTTAAATATATTAATTTAGAAGTTTAATTTCAAAGATTTTAAAAGTAGATGATAGGGGAGGCAGGGAGTGTGGCAAACAAAATGAAAGGAAGGGTAAAAGCCAGGAGGAAATGGTGTGGCTTTGAGGAGGCATTTTTGATTGACTGGTGCTTGGCATCACAGGGGAACTAGAGGAGATGAAGGGTAGGGAGTAGGTAGATCAAAGATATTATGTCTAGTTCCCTGTTAAAGAGTCTGGACATCATTCTTTAGTCATGGTAAAACCACAAAACAATTAGCCTTTATATGGAAGAGAGGATAGTGTGATCAGACATGCACTTTATGTAAACCATTCTAGCAATGGTGTAGGGCAAGACTTAAGAGACAAGACAAAGAGACCAAGTGAAAGATAATGAGGGGGGGGTGCCTGGGTGGCTCAGTCAGGTCTTAATTTAGTTCAGATTTTGCTCAGGTCTTGATTTCAGGGTTGTGGAGTCCAGCCCCGCATTGGGCCGTATGCTCTGAATGAAATCTGCTTGTCTCTTTCTCTCTGCTCCTCCCCCTACTTGAGCTCTCCTCTCTCTCATGCTCCTTCTCTAAAGTAAAAAAATAAAATCTTCAAAAAAAAAGAAAGAAAGAAAAGGAAGAACGATAATGAGGGTGTGAAAGAAGAAGAAAGCATGGTGCTGGAGGGGAAAGAGCGGACAGGGCTTGGTGGTCTGTGGATGAAGGATTTCTGAAGAGGGGATTGGTGGATGGTGGTGTGCTCGTGGGCCCTCCCTGTCCTGATATTTACATTGAATAATGGGATCAGTAGTGTTCATACTGCAGATTTTGGAAAAAAAAAAAAAAAAGATGTGACTTCTTGACTTCTCCCAGGGTAGGTTCCTAGATTACTTTGATACATAAAAAAGAGATTCACTGACATGCTCCTTTGTCCAGCACCAAAGGTCTTTATACTGATCAGGGAAATCAATATATCGCCAACATTTAAGGGAGCAATGTTTAGGAGATACAATGTCTCTGTAATATATGAGCATGACGCTCTCACCCAAGAAAAGCAGAAATCTACATGCCCTGGCATCCTGCTTATGGTTTCCAGCAAAGTGGTGCTCAGTTTCTATGCTTCTTATGGTATAATATTAAAAACCCAGCAAGATGACATACCAGTTATCACCTTGTATCAGCTAATCTTGGTTATTGTTTTTAAGATTTTATTTATTTATTTGTTAGAGAGAGAGCGAGCGAGCACAGGCAGACAGAGTGGCAGGCAGAGGCAGAGGGAGAAGCAGGCTCCCTGCCGAGCAAGGAGCCCGATGTGAGACTTGATCCCGGGACGCTGGGATCATGACCTGAGCTGAAGGCAGCCGCTTAACCAACTGAGCCACCCAGGCGTCCCTAATCTTGGTTATTATACTGAGTTCAAACCTCTGATTCTCATTATCTTCAACTTATAATAGCATTTGGTTTTACTTCATTCATCCACAAAAGGGAGGGTTTCTAAGATAGATGTTAGGGTCACTTTTAATTCCATAATATTTTTATTATTAAATTCTAACAAGCATCACTTGGCAAAGAAACATCTTGCCAACTCTTGTATTTATAGGGCTTGAAATATAACTCAACATTAACACAAATGTTTGGCTTTTCCCTCAAATAAAATTAGATACATGGACATTTTGTCTGTTCTAACCTCTAGTGAGAAATATGTTTCTTGATGATTTTTAGGGGCTAGGCAAATGTACATTGTTTTCTCTCTCTCCATCTATCTCCCTCTCTCCCTTTCATCCTCCACTGGAGTGTAGGAAGTAAGTATGTCTGAACATACTCAGACTTATGCTCCTTTGTAATTGTATCCTCATTCCTAAAGTCTGGGGATTAGAGACACACTGATACATTGTGCAAAAAAGGAGTGCTGAAATTCAGAATCACTTAGGTTCACTGTTATTCTGCAACCCAAGAGTAGAAACAAAACAAAACAAAACACCACACACAGAGACTCTCAAAAATGCCACCACCACCTGGGTATAAGATAGTTATGCCGCATGTGTGAATTTCCTCAGCAATAGATAAGAGGGCATTTAATGAGAGTGAGCTGAAATGTTTGAATGACCCAGAACTGGCCTTGGAATAATTTTTCAAACTTTCAGAATTTTGATGTTTATTTTTCTAAATTGGCCATGAGAGCCTTCCTTTTTGCAAACTAGATTGATGGAAAGTTTCAATTTTTACAGTCACCTTCTAACTTACACATATGCAAAAATAATCAAAGTGCAGGGACAGCATTTTCCTTTCATCCCTGTGTAACTTAAAAAAAGCAATGTGCATTTGGCTCACACACCATGAAAACTTTCATCTTTTACTGGAACCCGTTAGATCAGAAGGATAATTTTACAGAAAGATGTGAATGAATGGAAACAGGCGATCAAACACTGAGTTGGCCCTTTTTTTTCTTCTCCTTTTTTGTGAAGTCACTTTATTAAAAAGAAAAAAAAAGGTGTGCTTCAAACCATCGTAAATGAGGCAAAAGGGATCTGTGTATAAAACTGGTAGAATTAATGACAAAATGAAAATAATTCACATTTATGAACTAAAGGGGGTATACTTTTTAGCATTTCATTTTAATGTAGGAGTTAAAAAGATTTATTTTCTAATTATTATTTTATTTTAGTGTCGTAAAGTGTGTTTTGAAGTAAAAATGATGTTTGTTCAGTTTCCTGGCAGCTCCCGTGTTCCATTAGGAAAAGCAAGATAACCAAAGAATAAAACCTCAGCCAGTGTCAGGCAAAGTTACAGAAGCATTTTAATAAATTGGATGTTTCTACTTGGTTTAGTTTCTTTTGATATTTGGTTTCTTTTGATCCCTTAAAATGTCACTCCCACTGTGGAAATTTGGTGCCATGTAAAATTGAGTAAAATACTCTGTTACCTACTTTAAAGAGGTACACAACCACGAAAATGAGCCATCGAGATGAAAAACAAGGGGGCTGGTTGTCTTTGTTCCAGTTGGTGGAACTCTAATATCTACCTCAAACCACCCACACTTCCTTGGACTTTTCCATTCTTGCTAAAAGAAAGAAGACTCAGCCAGGTACTGAAGATGGCAGAGGTTCTGCCAGTAGGTGTCCCAAATTGACTGCATGGAGGAGGGTCATCCCACTAACCTATGTCCCTGCCTAAAACTTTTATGTGAGCACTAAATAGACTTTTATTGTGTTTGGACCATTATACATGTTGGATTCCATGTGTTATTACATTGATATGATCATATGGTGATCATATGATCATATGATGATATGATATATTATAAGATATGATCTTTTTCAATTAAAAACAATCCTAAATACAACAGTTTCTGAGAGAAGTTGATGTCCTTATCAAATGCTTTTACAAAATGGACTAATTCACCCTTGCTCTCCTCACCTTCCTAATCACCTGAAACTCATTCCCCAACCTTACTCTATGACTGTATTTTTACCTCATATTTCTGGAGCATATAGAAATAGAAATGCCCTTATTGTCACACTACATTAACCTGACATCTTCCCCACATTTCCTTCCATGTATTTCTTTCCTTCCTGTTTCATCAGTAATAACAAAAATGTAAAAGAAATGATTGGATTGTGCTAACGGTTTAGTAATATCCATTCCTTGGGGCTGCAGAACTTGAAATTCATTTATATTTCTAACTATTTGTCTGGTATCTTATAAAAATGGTATATACTTATTGCTTATGACAAAAATGACCCCTGAGAAACTACACGTGCATTGGATTTAGATTTAGTCTTCCCTGAATATGGTGGCTTTTAAAACTGGGATATCTTTTATGCACACTCTGGAAGCTATGTCTACAGAATTCTTATAAAAGCTATCACCTTCTATGGATCGTGAGGTTTTTTTGGCCAAGATGACCCTTGTACCTCCTAATGTGGGCTCACCTCCCAGTCCTTGCTTTGTGATCTAGGCTCAGTATGGATACTGGATAACTGTGTAAACAGCTACATGGCTGCTTGCTGTTGGGATGCTTGATGTTGTCCTTCTGCCAGGCTGTCGTTCCTGCATGTATCTATCTGCCAGCCTGGTCCTAGCATGGCCCATGTTACTGCTGTAAATCTGAATGTTTAGTTGAAGCCAGGAATGTCCCCTGATAAGCTGTGCACATCTCTGACCTAGACCTCATTCTCAGCGAGACCTCCTCTAGCTCTAGCCAAGCAACCACCTGTCTTCTACTTCAGCAGAACTCTGGAGGTTTGCTCTCTCAGGAAAGTAAACAGAAGAGACTTCAAGGGAGAAATTAGCCACAGTTTTGAGTAGGAGTACTGTACTAAAATATGGTACTGGTATTTGCATACCAATTCCTGAGGCTCCTGAACCCTCTTCTGCCAACTGGCTTCCAGAACGTTGGCAGGAGATTAAACCATCCCTCTCCAGTGAATTGGACTGAGCTGGCAAGAGGAAAGCTACAAAATTATGTGCTCAGGCAGCACACTTAATCGTGAAAACTAGTCAGCAAGTCTAGGAGGTTCCAATCCTATTTTCAGCATTCTAATCTTTAATATGAGCAGAAAATCACAGATTACTCTGTATCTGAGAAAGTTCTTAACAAAAAAAATCAAAGACCAAAATAAATTAAAAATAGTATCTGAGAAGAGACT
Source organism: Taxidea taxus jeffersonii (assembly GCA_003697995.1). Classification (NCBI taxonomy): domain Eukaryota; kingdom Metazoa; phylum Chordata; class Mammalia; order Carnivora; family Mustelidae; genus Taxidea; species Taxidea taxus. Next base: position 43,519 of record RCUC01119577.1, on the reverse strand, counting down.
TTAATATAAAATTTATAAAAACCAACACATGTTCGTGCATATACATATAAACAAAAGCAACATAAAGTGCATGAGAATACTCCTTCCAATAAACTATCAGTAATACTTTTAGATGGCCAAAAGGAGATACTGAATCCATAAAACAAGAGTAGGTTGTGATTATAAAAGAATATTCAAAAAAATTTAAAGAGTACTCACAGAACCAAAAAGGAGCTCTTGAAAATAAAGAAATAAAGACAGCAGAAAGGAATATTTCTAAAACTCACAGAATGATGGAAAATTAAATTAAAGAAATATCGCAAGAAGAATGCACATGTGCACACATACCCCAATTACAAATGGAAAATATTTGAGAAAAATATAATTAAATAAAAAGTCCAAAAGTTTAGGACCTTAATACAAGAAGTCCCAAACAAATGAAAGGGGGAAAAAATCAACAAATGGAGGACATCATCTAAGAAATAATTCAAGAATGTTTCCAAGAACCAAAGATCTTTCACTGTCAAGTTGAAAGACCATGCTGATTACTTACACATGCTTGAGACAGATCACATCAAGTGTGCAAAATCTCAGAGGACTAGGGATGGACAGAAGATCTTACAAGTTTCCATGAAGGTGGGGGTGAGGTGAAGAGAGGATGTACAGCCCCAGCGTAAGAGGTGAGGATCAGAATATCAGAATGGCTTGGACCCTGTAAACAGCAACATCAGAAACTAGAAAATGGTGGGGCTGATGCCTTCAAAATTCTAAACAGAAATTATTTCCAATACAGAATTTTTTACCTAGTCAAATCATCATGTAGGAATACTCCCCATGTATCCTTTCTCAGAACCTTACTGTAGGTCTGATCTCCCATAATTAGGGAGTAAACCAAGAATGAAGACATTCTGGGGACCCAAGAAACAAGGGACCCAAAGAGAAGACAGACAAAGAAGAGAGACAAAGGACATTTCCCCTGGATTATGGTAAAAAGATATCCTTCATAGTAGTACTAATAATATAAATTGATAGAAATGCTGGACATGGATCTAAACTCAATTACAATATTAGAGAGTATGTGGGTATGAAATGGAGCAGGCGTGGAGTGGCACTGAAGAAGGAACAAGAGACAGTCTTAATACCCATCCACAATGGGCAACCAGAAGATAATGCTCAAAACTGAAAATGAATAAGCATTTTTATATATTATGTATAGCTAAGTAATTCAAGGAGGAAAATGAAAATAAATTATGAAAATATGAACTAAAAAAAAGATTAAGAGCTTTTAAATATTATACTGAGTTAAAAGTACATAAATGAAAAATTTCCTTTGTAAGCATTGGTTGAAAATGGATATTTATACCTTATTCTTTTACATTGTAAAGATGAAAACCGAGAGTCAGTCTACTGGAAAATATTAACAGGGAGGTATATATTTGAAGAATAGGTCTATAATTCTCTCATTACTCCTTTTCTACACCTGTTTTCTGTCTGACTCTATTCATTTATTTTTTATTTTTTTCCAGCTCTTTTTAAGTACCTTTTTGGAGATGGTAAGTCCCATTAACCTTGTACTTTTTCTATCTCTAACAATCTCTTTTATTTATTTTACTTTTCAGCTTAGAATCTGTGGTATATCACTTGACCAATATTTCTTCCAATATTTATATAATATTCTTGTAGCATTATCCTTTAATTATTACCTCCATACAAAATACCAATATCCAATAAATTCTAGAAGTCTCATCCATGTCTGTACCACACTACTGCTACAGATAAAAAATATAGCAATAACATGGTGGCCAACAATGACTACTTTCTTTTTTCTTCATACATTTATCGAACAAAAAAAAAGTCAGCTCTGTGAAATGCGTTTGATAAGCCTTGGTTATGAAAATAGGCATATACCTTGCTTTGGTAGAGTCTTCAGATTCTCAATGAGAACAAACAGGCAATAAACAGGTCATTGCTTAATTATCTGATTCAAATGTGACAAATGTGACAAAGGCAAAACATGATGTTCTGTAGGACCATTCATATAGGAAAAATGGCCTTAATTTTGTCTGCATTCTCTGAAGAAGTAATGTGATAAGGGCAGAAATGGGGTTATATGTCATATGAGTAAAGGTAATTTGAAAACTGCAATGGTGTGGGATAAGGAGAAATTCCAGACAGATGAAGCAGTCTGCTTGAAATTTGATCCCAATGTGACAGAACTGAGAGGAGTCCTGGAGAGACTCTCTCCATCATTGTTAGGTCTTTATAAATGCTGTCCCTCATCCTGCATGACCTCCCTTCCTTCCTGTCCCTCTTGACCACACCTTTTATGTGAACAATTTTGATTAACTTCCAGGTTTCGGTTTTTAAATGTATTTTTAATGTATTTTTTTAAAAAGATTTTATTTATTTGGCAGAGAGATCACAAGTAGGCAGAGAGGTAGGCAGAGAGACAAGGAGAAGCAGGCTCCTTGCTGGGCAGAGAGCCTGGTTCGGGACTTGATCCCAGGACTCTGGGATCATGATCTGAGCCTAAGGCAGAGGCTTTAACCCACTGAGCCACCTAGGTGCCCCCAGGTTTCAGTTTAGAAGCTGCTTTCTGGGGAAACCTTATGTTACTCCCTTGATCCTGACTTGCTGTTTTCACATTAAGTGATAGAGAACTTTTCTTCCAATGCCTCTAATCAAAACCATACTGGGTTGTGATTGTCTTTTTCCTTGTCCTGGTCCCTAAAAGCAAGGAGGACAGTGATTTCCTTGCTATTCTAGCCTTAACATCTCTTTGATATAAACTGGTGTTCTGAACCTATTTGCTAAATGAACGGTAGAACAAGAGCAACAATGTATTGCAGAGGGCCTCAGGGCTTTGGAGCTGAGGTAGGTTCATTCATTTATTCATTCATTCATTTATTATTTAATGACACATCATTTTAGTCCCCTTGTTATGACTGGGCTTTTAATTATGTTTAAAATAATTGCAGTTACTAGGTAAGTAAATTCTGGATTACTTATGGTATTATATGAGAACAATTATGCTCTGAGTTGTCATGGACAAATAAAAACTATAATTACTGCTTTGTAATTATGTTATCAAAATATTTCTATAATCAAATATTCAAGACCCTACCAGAAAATGGATAAACTTCATGATTACATGTACACTCCAATCTTTCTAAGATGAATTAAATTTTCAATGTTGAAGTAATTGGTTACGTTTCTTAGGTGGAAAAAAAAATCCCAATTACATAAAATCATCATTTGTTTTACTTGGAATGATTTAAAGGGATAATTTTAGTTAGAACACTCAAGAAAAACTCTGGAAACTAAAGGTGGTAACTCAGTTCTTCCTTTGTTAACATGTTGCCTAACTTAAATTTACATTGTGAAAATAAATAAAGGCAAAGTCATTTAAGATAAGGGGGAGGCCTGAAGGGGGAGCTCTCATGCAGGTACTTCTTGTAGCACCAACAGAAGTTGGGAATGATCCTGATGGACATTGGGGAGGGTGTGTGTTGTGGTGAGCATTGTGAATTGGGTAAGAGTGATGAATCACAGACCCATACCTCTGAAATAAATAATACATTGTACGTTAATAAAATCAAATAAAATTAGACAAAATAAAATAGAGGGGAAAAAAGTACGATTGTGATGAAGGAGGGCACTTTTCACAAAGGAAAGCCATCTCCTACTTTTAAGAAAAGGAAGGTCTCTCCAAGTACCAGCAACACCCTAGCCGCTGCTTGCTGCCAAGAAGAAACTGCGCCAGCCTCCAACTTTTGTTTTTCCCCAATGAACTTTTGTTCAAAATAACCTCCCCACTTTCCTCCTAAAACCTAATACAAGATGACCTTCCCTTTGTCTCTTTAGATTACCCTATGGTTCACTGGAGCTCATAGGTGCTCTATGACAATTCCTCCACTATTCCCAAATAAACTCATTTTGCTAGTAAAATAGCTAGCTGTTTTATCTTTAAGGTTGACAACATTCAGAAAATAAATACTCGGTAGAGTGTATGACTCTTGATCTTAGGATAGTGAGTTTGAGCCTCACAGTGGTGATTACTTAAAAAAGTTTTTTTTAATTTATTAATTTATTTGAGGAAGAGAATGAGAGGGAGAGAGAGCTCATGAGCAAGGGTTAAGGGTAGAGGGAGAAGTAGACCATTGAACAGGGGCCCCAATGCAGGGCTTGATCCCAAGACCCCGGGATCATGACCTGAGTTGAAGGCAAACGCTTAACCCACTGAGCAACCCAGATGCCCCAATAAAATATTTTTTTTTTAAAAAGAAAGTAAATACTATGTCAATTATAGGACTAATGATCTTAAAAGAGCATTTTAAGAAATAAAAAGTATCATATGGCTATGAATAAAAACATAATTGAATGTGGGATTTACAGAATAAATGAACACATGGTTGTTAAATTACAGAGGTTAAGTCAGTAAGGGTCCTTAGCCAAATGAAGTCAGTTAGGATAAAGAATATTAGTGTAACTATAAAATAAAGTGAAAAAGAAAAAAAAGGCAATAGAATTAAAAAAAAAAAAAAAAGATGAGCCCTGTCCTTTTTATTCAAAAGAGAATCATCTGATTTGGGGATTGCAATATATATTTAAATAAATATAATAAAATTGTATGTACCTATATATATATATATATAGAGAGAGAGAGAGAGAGAGAGAAGAGAGTTATTCAGATTACCGGTTCCTGGCTCAGAGTTCCAAAAATCCTTAGAATTTTGAAAATAAAAATAAATGTATGCTTTAAGCTGTTAGGTGTCGGGGTAAATTGTTATACAGCAAAGACTAAGACAGAAATTGATACCCAGAAGCACAGTGCTGCTGAACAAAAACACAAAACAAGTGGTGTTAGGTCTGGGACCAGGAAGCAGGAAGGAGCTGGAAGAGCTGTGAATCAGTTGTTAGTGAAGGCGACACAGAACAATGGGTAGGAAACTCTTAGTGATGTCTGGAAAAACAGCACAGAAATTTCTCGAAGAGAGATTGGAAAAATAACCACCCGTGTTACAGCGTAGAAACACAATTGGCAAACTCTGAACTGTAATAATTTGCAAGATGAGTATCCTTAATCATCTTTGGGGTTTTAGCTAAGGAAATCTCCAGACTGAATGTGAAAATATCCATGGATGCTTATAGTTGTGTATACTGAACCTGAGGAAAAGACCACTGTGCTTAAGAAAGCACGGCTTGATTCAGAGCAAGAGTTTAAGAGGAACTGCCACCTGCAGGGTTTAAAACATAACAGCCCCCCAGTTTAACTATAATGGGAATCTCTTCCCCTTTCGTCACTGCTTATAACTAGCATCATCTATCACAGAGGTCGTGGTACCTATTTAGGATAAAGGAATAATTTCTCTAAGTATTCCTATGTATAGGAGTCTGGAAAGAGCCAGATCACGTGCTATGGTGACTCCTGCAGAGTCCGGAAGTCCTGGCCCCCACCCTCACGGAACTCCCACTTCTCTGCTTGGGAGCAAGCATCACACAGACTACTCTTAGTAATGTTTGAGGCTAGTAACAGTTGCTGTAAGTTCCAGATAATTCTTGAAGAGGGGATGCTCATTTTTAAGAACAGGTGTCTAATTGCTTGTTATTCAAAATATAGTTCTCAGACCAGCAACACTGACATCACCTAAAACTTTATTAGAAATGCAGAATCCTCAGGCCCTATCTCAGACCCATGTAGTCAGCCTCAGCTTCATTGTATGTACATATGAGTTCGTGAAGCACTGGTGAACTTTCTGGTCAAAAGTATAGTGGTCATTATATTAAACACACTCCGCAAATTTTTCCAAAGCTAGTTATTGAGGTTTTGTGCTCTGTCAAACTCAGACCTCTCCTGTGTTGCCACTCAGTGGTTCCACACATTGTTAAAAGTCCAACTACTCCAAATGTGTTAGGTTGAATCATGTAGTTACCTATTTTCTGTTGTTGTTATTTTTTTTTTATTAAAAAACAGCAGTTTTGTGTGGCTCAATCTAGTGTTTTGAGAACCATGATACATGCAGAGAACATGAACCTTGGAGCCATTTTCTGTACCGATTAGTTTTGTGACCTTGGAAAACATTACTTAATTTCCTTGAGTCTCAGTTGCCTTCCTTGGATAAAAGGGACAACAACAATTTAATCTTATAGTTATTAAGGAGATTTAATAAGGAAATTCTGTGATTACACCTAAAGCAATGGTTGGGTCATGGTGGAGACTAAATATATGTATGTTTTCCTTATGACTATGACTTGGCTGCCAAAGGGAAATGGAAAATCAACACACTTGAATGAACTTGAAAAAAATCACTATTTGAGAGTCCTGAGTTGCTGCTCTGTGGGTTTTAGGGCAAGATGTGTTTTCTAGATACTCAAGGAAGTATGTGCAGACAATCTGCGAATGCTTTCTTGATTGTCACTGATTGCTTAGGAAGACTCCCCAGTCTCTAGTGGATTTATTTTGCCCCATTGTACAAAAGCCTGCTTCATTGATCTGAAAGAACTGGATTGCTTATCCCTTTTCTTCTCTTTGCCCCCCTTCAGGAAAGTGGCCTTCTTTTTTGGAATGTTAGCAATGAACTCAGAGGAAGGTTTACACTGCCAGTTATAGGTTCAGATAAACAGATTTGTCTTACTCCACCAAGTAATTCAGAACATTTCATTTAATAAGGCATTTTGCTTAGCTCATGCCAGCTGACCTGGGTGAATTACAGATTTGCTGTATCATCTGTTTAAGAGAGCAAATTTGATTGGGAACATACATCCATGGTGTCATACTATATCGCTAAAGAAAAATCGGGAAGTTGGGGGCTGCTCTAAGAGACATAACAATTTCAGCTGAATTAATGTCCCACTGAGATCTTCAAATACCATTCCTCTGAGGCCAGGTTCAATCATTACTAGAGCAATTACATTTCATATTAGATTGTTGAAATTCATGTAGTTTCATGCAAGAGATGAATTAAAATTGTCTATTCATTTTATAGTTTAAACAGACCTGGTAACAAGAAGAATCTTTTTTATAATCATCCATAAAAATAGATTCCACAAAGTGGATGGTTAAGGAAGTTTAAGTCAGAAGAAGAAGAAAAAACTTAAGAAACATATCCGAATTTTCATTCAAAGAGTCTCACTTTCTAAAAGTTATATATAGGAAAGCAGAGACCATCAACATTTGGATTGGATAGAAATATAGGCTGGTGAGGCTATACCCAATGAGAAATAATCTATCAATTAGCATCAGTTACATTTTGCATGAGCTTCCATAGCATGGTACCTTTATAAATGCATACTTTGAATCTGTAATTTAATTACATTTACCATGAGCCTTACTTAAAGAAAGTTTACTAATTTTGAGCTCATGGAAGCAACAGAAATCTCTGTTTATTGATGAAGCAGGACTGTAAGTCCCTCCTAGAAAGATATCATCAAGAGTAACATATGGGAGCACAAACTGGTTACAGAAAATGTGTTATTTACAAAGAGAAGAATACTATCTAAAACTTTAATTTCTACATGTGAGAAAAAAAAAAAAAAAACAAATAAAACAGCTACATCCACATACTCTGGAAGGACATTGAAACTTGCTTGAATTACTATCGAGGGAGCCGTAGCATTTCAAGACCTGACTTGCCGGAGACCCGAATCAGCTTATCCTCACATTCTGGCCTATATAATAAAGAGACAGATCATATTGTGGTTGGCAGAAAATTGGATCAGAGCCATGTTGGATAACCTGAGAGTGAACAAGGAGAACTTACTTAAACACACACACACACACACACACACACACAGAACAACAATGTAGCTGGTCTTTAAAGCACACATGGTCATCTTTAAACAGATTCATTAAGTTCCTACATATGGTCTTAGGGGCACAAAAGAGACCATGCCGTCTAGTCCAATCACTTGCTTTTTCAGATGAGAAAGTCAAGATGTAGGGTATTTATAGGCTCAAACTCCCAGCATCTTTGGAGAGTCCTAGGTTCCAATCCCTGTTCTGAAATTGCCTTCAGCATTTTATTTTTACCCCCTCAAACCCAATGATAGTAGAAAATACTCATTAGTCATGGACCCCTTGCTTTCCTCACACTGTTGCTTCTCAGACACACCTGTGCCAAAATTCTTGCCATATTCACATATGTTGAATGTTGCTAATATTCATTCCCTGGATATTCTCATTTATAACTTGTCATGAAGATATGAAGACTATGGATCTGATATACATTATGTAATTTTAATAATAAACATAAAATTATTATATTATTAAGATAATATAACTATCTACCATCATGTTATGTAGCTCACTTTGGAAAATAATGTCCCCTGTTTCTGTCTCCAGCAAGTATTTATTTAATGATTAATGATTATAAAATGCTGTGTTAGAGCTAAGTCGGAAGTATATAAGGATGAATGAAAATATGATCTAGGTTTCCCAGGAGCTTAAAGAAAATCTAATGGAAGATAGAGGCATGTACACAAGTGGTGTAAAGGATAAAATGGAGTGGAATGGAAAAATATGAGTTGATGTTGAACTTGACAGTGGATAGCCTCAAGATTGTCAAGCACTTTCAGTCTACGAATGTCTCACTCTCTGCAAGATAGTACAGAAAACACAACTACTGAAACTGCAATGAATGAGAATCACAGTCCAGTAGAGAAGTAACTTTTCCATTTTTTGTGTATATTTTGATCTCCATTTCACCTTATCCCCATTCAAGGGTTTATCTAGCTGTGCTAATTGCCCTGTTGATGCAGGATGCCAGTGTGCCTTAGCATGAGTGATGTTCCCCAGAGAGGTGCCAACAGAGCAATAGAAAACTCAAAGCCCAAAGCCAACCAATGATTTCAAGTCACAAGACTTGGAAAGGTCTCCCTCAACACCAACTCATATTTCTGGGGCAATCAACATTTTCAACTAAAAATCAAGCATTCTAATCTACCAAGGTTGAACATCTTAATACTTTGCATGTTAATTTAGGAAGATGGAATTTCCATAGACTAATTATTTCCATAGACTAACCAAAGATTCCTGTTCTCTGACTCAGCCAGGTCCCAGACTCTGTTTTCCAACTATTAAAGAAAGTGGAAGTGACAGGATATATTTTTGTTACAAGAGCGTATGTTTTCTGGGTTGTGTCCACAATACACGTGGACAGAAGATCAGCCCTGCTCCCACTCCTAGAGCAAATGGGTCCTTACTGCCTCAGACATCTAGAGTAATGCCTGAGCCCTGTTCACCCTGCAGGCCATGCACCTGTCCTTTGGGAGTATGTAAGTGGGAGCCCACAGGGAAATCCTTTTTGCCTCTTGTCTATCAGCCGTTCTTTCGAAAGTTCTGCCAGCATTACATCAATGGAGCCACAAAACAAACCAAGACATTAAGACTTTGAATATAACTGGGTGCTCTGGCTAAATTTTATGAAAGCACAGAGAATTTAAGGTAGAAAGAAGCTTCCCTAGATCCTCACAGTAGAGGGAGCAAAGGGATCCTAGAGCCCTCCTTGAAGAGGCTGCAGAGAGAGAGAGAGAGAGAGACAGACAGACAGACAGACACAGAAAGAGGGCAGGTGGGTAGTTGAGCATGCAGGGGGCTAGCTGGCTCCAGCTGTCTAGGGCAGCAGTTGGTTCTTTGAAATTCCTCCTGCCCTGGATGTGTCTCACAAATGCAACTGTAATGGAACAGCTAAACTCCCTGAGTGCTTCTGGATGCAACTAGAAGGTACAGTTTTATTCTCCCAAAGAAGCCACTTATTTCCTTTAGAGTTCTGCTGAATTTAGAGATCAGGAGAAGAAAGTTCTACATGGGAAAGGCTATTCCTAGCCCAAGCTCCCACGCTATATACCACATATATGCTGATGCAAAAGACAAGAGTCCTCTGACCTTCAGGGCATGGGATATGTCCAATAACTTGCTCAGGTGGTTGTCATTCACTGAGTTCACCAGGAACAAGCATTTTACCAAGAATGTTCAGACGAGCCTAAGTCTGGGTCTTTATCTAGTTATTGCTGTTTTTCCAGCACGTTGATTACGTGGCTGTCTTTATTTATGCAAATGCACCCAAAGGCTTTGGCAGTGGGCAAAGGCTTTGTATAAGCATGAGTATACATAAATATACACATCTATCCTGAGGCTCTTGTCATGTCTTTGGGTCTGAAGCCTTTGAACTCCACCTTCAACTACATTACCACAGTAGTTAAATAGGTCCCATTCTTGGTATTGTCTAGGAATCAACCTCCCAAAGAAGCAAAAACAAAACAAAACAAAAAAACCTTCAAGTATTCTTATTGCCTCTTTTGCCATTTTACTACTTATATAAAGCAGACATTTTTCCTTTCCCCAGCAATGTCCACAACAGCCAAACTATGGAAAGAAACTAGATGTCTGTCAATGGATGAATGGATAAAGAAGATGTAGTATATATATACAATGGAATACTATGCAGCCATCAAAAGAGATGGAATCTTGCCATTTGCAATGACATGGATAGAACTAGAGGTTATTATGCTGAGCGAAATAAGTCAATTGGAGAAAGTCAATTTTCATATGATCTTCGTGATATGAGGAATTTTAGAGGCAAAGTGGGGGCCTTGGGGAGTAGGGAAGGAAAAAATGAAACAAGATGGAATCAGGAGGGAGACAAACTATAAGAGACTCATAATCTCACAAAACAAACTGAGGGTTGCCGGGGGAAGGGGAGTAAGGAGAAGGTGGTTGGGATATGGACATTGGGGAGAGTATATGCTATGGTGAGTGCTGTGAAGTGTGTAAGCCTGACAATTCACAGGCCTGTACCCCTGGGGCTAATTATACATTATATGTTAATAAAAAATTTTTAAAAATAAAGATATTAGGACCTTCTCCATTAAAGGCTTTTTAGAGGATAGAATGCATAAGGTTGTGTTGAATCCCATTCAAGTCCCAAAAGATCTCATTAATAAATTGCCTGAGTTATAAGGCTATTCCAGAGCATGGATTATCAGAACAGTTTCTCTATTATGCCACATCTAGATCTCATAGGAGACACTAAATTCTAATAAGGTAGTTGCCTTGCCAAGAATGGTGGGGCTCTCAACTGGCCCCTCCTCCTTGTCTTTCTCATCTGATAGTGGGGTCAGGATACCTTGTGGGATCAGATGTCACTCTGGATCTTTAGGATACATGTGCTTTGTGATGCCTTTCTTATAGGTCACCCATTGTACAGATATCTCTACTTCAAAATTACCAGGCCTGTGATTTCTTCCCTTTCTTGATTCATACCTGGATAGACTCCCAGATGTGAATTTAAACAAGAATTAAAACTGTTAAATGCACAACCCTATTTGAGCAGCAGTCACATACTTTGCTGCCCTTTTGAGGGCAAATGGTGAGAATAAAATAATTCTCTGGAATGTATGTGCATGTAGCAGGTAGCCTAGTTCATGGCATAATTTTAGGAATGCAAAGAAAGCAATGGCTTGCCCAAACTTCTCCCACCTAACAACTGATTCTTAAGATTGAGCAGTTTATCACTCATAAGCTTAAAAATCTGGGGGCACTTGGGTAGCTCAGTGGGTTAAGCATCTACCTTTGGCTCAGGTCATGTTTCTGGGGTCCTGGGATCGAGCCCTGCATCAGGCTCCCTGCTCAGCTGGAAGCCTACTTCTCCCTCTGCCACTCCCCCTGCTTGTGTTCCTGCTCTCACTCTTTCTCAAATAGATCAATAATAATCTTAAAAAAAAAAAGTCTGAAGTCGCATCTAAAGGACACCACTTAATTTTTCTCAACCTTGAGTCCACAGAATTCCCAAGATATCTCTGAAGGGAAATCAAGGATGAAGAAATAGCACATCTTTATTTTTACTAATCTCTAACTAAAAGTTAGTATGATTTTTCAATTACTAATGTATGCAATATGCACAGTAACATTAGCAGCCATTGTGACTTTGCCACCAATAGAAATTGCAGATATTATTATATTTGGTTGTTGCAAAAATGGCAAAATATTGTTCACCTTCACCACTATCTAGAACTTATAGTAATTATTATACTGGCTGCCAGAACTTAAGTGTGCTATTTAGAGGACACATATTATATTACAAACTTGGTTAGTATTTTATAACTATATTTCAATATAAATGACTTCTATTAAAATATTATTTTAAGGTACTTAACAACATAATTTTATTCCAAATAACTTTACTATTATTGTATGATATTATTTTAATATATTATTTTTACATATTTTAAAAATATTTTAGGTGTTGAAAAACACCATTCTGAGAAGGAGTTCCAGAGATATCACTAGGTGTCTGTTGACATGGCCGATCACACAAAATGGTTAGGTTTAGGAACCACTGCTATAAATCATGATTATTCATTTTCTCTGTATTAGGAAGGAAGGGTTCAGATGTAATTTTCACAAGTAGGAGAGCTACTTTTGAGAGAAAATTCATGGATAAAGAACAATGTTCTGACAAGTTAAGATAATCAAAAGACAATCCTGTATTTCACAGTTTATAATTCCCACGGGCCAGGGTCCCCAAAACATTAAAAGGAAACAGCCATTGGATACATGCTTCTCCAGACTCCTTACTTATCCTTCTCTTCCTTCCTCTCTGCCACTTATTCAGAGCATCCTACTGTCCACATCCATTATTAAAAGGCAGAAGAAAATGAATCAGGTAGAGATGAAGACAAAAGATTCACAATCTTGGATGATAGCAGCTTTGATGAGATATTGATGAAGGCATTAGAATGAAACATAAGCAGAAACATTTTTCCCTCTATTCTCAGATCTCAGAAAGTTGAGGACATTTTACTAAAAACATGAGCCCCATAAGCATCTTCCACATGTTCAGGTGGCCCATTCATATTGGAATACTAAGAATGCCTGCCTCATAGGGGTATGGTGGGGATTCTGTGAGGAGATGGGTGTAAAGAATGGGAGATTCTTCCTGACCCACAGTAAGCCCTTAGAAAATGCTAGACACTATATTATTACTGCTGTTAGGCCTGCCCTTTTCTTTCCCAAGTACTCAAGCTCTCTCTCCTTAAGGTCTGCTTCTTGAGAAGCCCTCTAGGTCTCCAAGAAGACTATGGTTGGCTTTTCCATGAGAACACTGATGTCTGGAACACAAGAGTGTTGCCTCTCAGGTCCAAGAGATAAATGTCACAGATGAATTGGAGACACACTGGTTTCTGCAGGGATCTTACGTTCTACACCACTCATGTCTCTCTCCTATGCACAAAAGCAACATGACTTCAAGGCCTCTTAAAAATCCCACATCAGGGACGCCTGGGTGGCTCAGTTGGTTAAGCAGCTGCCTTCAGCTCCGGTCATGATCCCAGCGTCCTGGGGTCGAGTCCCACATCGGGCTCCTTGCTCAGCAGGAAGCCTGCTTCTCCCTCTGCCTCTGCCTGCCACTCTGTCTGCCTGTGCTCGCTCCTGTACTCTCTCTCTATCTGACAACTAAATAAATAAATCTTAAAAAAAAAAAAAATCCCACCTCAGACATCAGCAAGAAAGCCGCCTCTGTATTTCAGGTTCCTCTACTGTCAAGTGGGGACAACAGTACATGCATTCTATGGTTTCCATAAAAATTAAATGTGCAGTATCTAGTATTCAAACCAACCTTTCTTCTCCTCAAACTTAAGGTATGACTAGGTCCAATCAGATTTCAGAGAGCATTTCTGCTTCTTATCAAAATCAGCATTTCTCTACGGCAAGATGATTCCTTGTTATTTGGGATGTTCCCTTGCCCCACTAATGTGATAGAGGCAAGGGCAATCACAGTAATCATTAGGCTGGAGATACATATTCTCTGTCTCTCTCCTCAGTGATTAATTTGTCTTTTTCTCATTCACTTTCTATTTGTCTCTCTTTTATATATGTGCTCTTTCTGTCTTCTGAAACCAAAGGCAATACTATCAAGACTATCTTCTATTTTCTTGATAATGCCAAATAAAAATGATGAAGATACACTGTTGTTTATACTCAGATACTGAGCTACCGCTAATACAAGCTCCTGTCAGTTTGGATTCATTTGGAGAATCATTTATCTCTAAAACCCATCTTTGGATATAAAGTATATTTTCCAAATTTTGTTTCAATAAGCATTTCCCAGTTCACCTTGGAGGGTTGAAATTCAATTTGATTCGGCAAGTATTTACTGAGGACCTCATACGTAAGAGATACCAGTCAGATGCACTGTGGGATGGACTATGGAAGTAATATTTGCAGAGCATGTTCTCAGTTACAAAGTACTTACAGAGAGGTCAGCAAAGTTATCAGAACCATGTGTTTGAGTAAAGATCGTTACTATTATTCTTTTCAGACTATAAAAGTGGGTTATGGACTTCACTCAAAGTCCATCACAGAACTCATACATGCCAGAGGTGTTTCTCAAACCCAAATCTTCTGATTCCATAGTCTGTGTTCTTCCCAAAAAGCCCAGAGAAGTTCCACTCAGTGAATACAGAATACATTAGAAATATGGAAATATGACACCTGACATCATATAATCAATCAGAATGGGTCAGGCAAAATGCTATAAAATACAAAGGACCAAAACTTTTCTAGTGGCTTAGGAAGGTTTAATGTAAAATGGTATTTTATTTGGATTTGAAAAAAAAGATTTGTTATTTTTATTGTTAGCTGGAAGGAGACCTTTCTGAAAGAAGGAGTAATTTTCTTGTTCTAGGGTTTGGGGCATCAAAGTGTTTCTTCAGAAATAAATCTGGTTGATACAGATTGGGAAGGGCTGTCAACCCATAATAGTAGTACTAATAGTAGTAGTAACCCTTTCTAGATAGTCACTAATTATTGACACAAAACAGACCTGGTGATATTTAGAGATGCATCAGGAACGCATCCCTCAATGACTCAGCCCAGCACAGAAGCTTCTTAGCTTTTCTGAGGTTACCCTAAGCCTTATGAGCCCACCAGCTCCTCACCTGCCTTCCCAGATCAATGTCAACAACCATGAAATTGATTAAATCCCACAATACATCTTTGAGCAGTATGTTTGTTTTATAAATGTGTATCCAAAGAATGATACTGAGGAGTCAAGAAAGGAAGGTGTAGAGGAGAGTAATGATCTAGATAAAGACATTATAATTCTTTATATATCATAAAGATAGCATGATACCTTTGGTCATACCTTACCATAGGTAGAGAGTTCTTCAGTTTCTTCATGGACAATATTTGTTATTACTTTTTAAGACTTCCTCCAGTCTTCCTCTCATCTAACCCAGTGCCCTCTGCTTTGGAATTAATCTTCCTTGTGTTTCCTATACTTCACTTATTCATGAATTATTTGGAAACAAAATTTATGGGATTATAAAGAGTTTGACCAGAGTTGTGTTCTTCAGCCACATTCTCCCCACTATTGCACACAAGGAATTCAAAGAAGGAATTGTAGTGAAATAGGTCCTCTTATTGGCATTTGTCACAACAGAGAGAAGACAGTTCTTAAGTAGATTATTAGTAGCAGTAGTAGAAAATAAAGGGACATGTAAGATACAGTAAATATAGTAGTATACCATCTTACAAAATTTAGCATTAGGTTTGTAAGAGACTATCTGACTGGGACAATAACTTCTGTCCCAGTTTCTCAATAAAGATCATGGGGAGAAAAAGCAAAATAACATATATACAAGGAGAAAGGAGATGATTAATTGTAGACATGTCAGATTTGAGATGACGACTAACCATTCATGGAGAGATGGTTCTTGCAATTGAGGGGTGAAAGGCATGGTTAATTGATATAATAGACAGAATAAGTGGACAGACACCAGAAGCAGAAGGAAAGTGGTCTGAAGGCAGAACTTGGTGAGATTTACACTAAATGATTTACACTAAAGGGAAAAGAATAGTAGATATCAAAAATGGAAATGAACAAATAGACAAATGCTGTGGAGAAAGCAAGAGGGTAGGCTTGAGAGAGACCCAGGGTTTGTGGCTGGGGCATCAGTGCTAATTTCTGAAAGAGAAGAGTAATGCAGGAGGGGCTTGGCTTGAAGCTACCCTACCCAGGGTGGAACAGGAAGTGGGAGCTATGAAACCAGTAGAAGGCCCACATGACCTCCCTTTTGAGAATTTGAAATGATATAAGGCGTGTAGCTCTTTCTGGTTACATTGCTTCCATATCATCTCCGTAAATTAATAATTGCACATAATGATGATTTGACACTAAAAAAGTACCTTGCATTGAGGAGGAATCTGGTGTGGGAATGACTGTTGGGGGTATAGCTCAGTGGTAGAGCATTTGACTGCAGTGTGGGGATGACTGCATTTGATGACCCATTTAGGATTTGGAGTCAAGGATAGCCTAACCATGAAGGACCTTAATTTAAGTTACTTAGAAATGTAATCTAGTGGCATGGCAACCCATTCCTAGGCTGGTAAGCTTATTTTTCCAATCATCTACATCCTCTTACACTTCTTACACTTCTTATTTTGTGTCTGCTTAGTACTGGTCAGAGAGAACAGGCTGGTTACCAAACATACTCCATCACCATGTGCAAAAGCTCTGCAAACAATATGCATGCATCTTCTGAGACCATTCAAGCTCAGTTGAAAGAGGAAACTACTGAATGGACCCTTCAGGTAATCTTCAGGACTCCTACCTCCTGAGCTTCTGATAAAAATTACTCTCTGTTCATCTCACCTGCAGGGAATCCGTCAGAGATGGCACCAGTTTCCCTAATTCTCCCTTTGATCTCCTGTCCAGGGCTAAAAATCTGGATTAATTTTACTAGAGGCAACCATTTAAACATGGCACTGTGGAGCCACAGCATTATCCTTTCCTTTCCAACTTCCCATATGGGAAACATATATCTTTTCTTGCATTTTATTAAAGTTTTGATCAAATGCATGCCACGTTAAATGTTTGCAGCTCTATAGTGAATGCATTTTGGCTGTTTAAAAATCAGCCAAGATTTACAGTGTAATTCCGTTGCTGAAGTTATTCATGACAAAGCCAAGGCAAAGCCAAAAGTCTTCATAAATATGGTGAAGTGTAATTTTTATTTAGACATCCAAGCATGAGGAACAATAGGGTTCTGGGTGGCATGTGGGGTATAAGCTTTCATAGTTCGCAATTCATTCTAAAGAATCTATGATCTCTAACATATAAAAAGCTCCTGCTTCTGTATGTGAAGGTTAACACAATTTATGGGGCTTGAGCACAGGCCTGGAATGTTTCACAACCATGAAGATGTTGGAAGCAGCATCACGAGGAAGCTCATTTTCCCTTTGTGCATTAGAAGAATACATAAGTTTCGTCTCTGTTAGAGATAATAAGTCCATTTTTTTTAATTAATTATAAATCCTCTAAAGAAGGGCACTAAAAATATCTTGGGGTTATATGTTTTTATAGAGAACAGGGACTCTTTTTTCCTTTTACTAGTCAAGTTCATACTTGAAAGCTATTCATTCATTTAACAGGTATCTACTAAACACTAACTATGTGCCAGAAACTCTGCTGGAGGTTAGGGATATACAGAACACATTCCTCAAAGGTCTTATTTAACCCTTCAGCTGCCTCTCTGTCTGTAACAGGCAACCTATTTAACCTATGTAATCTTTTCATCAAAATCAACTTTTTAATTGCTTTGTTTTCCATTCTTGAGCCCTTCTGCCTTTACAGAAACATCTCCCATGTGTAGATGCCTGGAACGCAATGTCATAGGGC
This sequence comes from Taxidea taxus jeffersonii, assembly GCA_003697995.1. Taxonomy (NCBI): domain Eukaryota; kingdom Metazoa; phylum Chordata; class Mammalia; order Carnivora; family Mustelidae; genus Taxidea; species Taxidea taxus. Next base: position 25,865 of record RCUC01119577.1, on the reverse strand, counting down.
AGATGTGTTTTCTGTTTTGGCCATATGCCGTTCATCACATGGGCATGTCCATATTTCATCTTGGACATCCATATTATAGGATACGCTCATGCCTTACTGTAACCTTGGCTCACTTCCAGTGTGGCTGCTTTCTGTTTCTCAGCACAAAATCCCTGTGGTTTGGCTTATTATGTCCCAGATGTATTCACTTGGATTCCTTCCCTCATGAAGCCTGGGGTCTCAGTGTGGTAGAGTCTGAGACAAATGCTCAGAATTTCCTGTAATGAGTCCTGATTCCAGCTCATGATGCTGTCACTTACCCCTCATGGAGAACTGTATCTGCCAGACCATTATTTCCCCGCTGAAGCTGCTCCCTGCAATTGTATCTGGGAGGCTTCCTACGCTAGCTTTCGGTGAGGCATCCATATGAACCTATTTGAATTTCATGGCTGGGGAAATTTATTCATGAAACCTGGACTTGTGCCTTGATTTGCCCATTGATCTTAGGTCTTTGCTGACAACTGTATACAGTAGCCCAGAAGCTAATGCTTAATTATACTCTTTACGGAGAAGTGAGTTGAGAACGGGAGAGATGGAACAAAACATGCCCATCTGAGAGCATCCAGAAAGTAGAAATTTCCAGAAGATGCCTTCAGGGTATCCTACTAGTCACAGAAGAGTGATTTATGTGGATCAAAATAAGCAGAATAATTCTTTAGTGTGGAAACTCAATGTGACCCAACTCATAGGCCTGGAAGTGCTAACCTGCCCTCCAATACCACTCTGAGATCACAAGTGATTTCCTTTCTCTGTCCCACCACATTTTTGTCTGCACAGGTAGAATAAAGTGAATGGATTTCCAGAGTCCCAGAGGTAAGACCGAGGGGTCCGCAGAGGCATGATGAAAGAACAAGAGAAACACTCTTTCATAAAGCCAGGTGGACCGCCCTGCCGATCTAACTTCCCCACGAAGAGAACACGGCCCCTTCTCCCTTTTACGTAATGTGTTGGAAGAGTTATCAAATTGAACACCATGCAATCTTTCATTAGACCTGCAAGTTTATTTCTCAAGCCTGAATTCTTAAATAAAAAAAAAAAAGTTAGGTAAGATGGTGTGTCCAAGTTACTAATTGAGTTAAGCCTAGACTGAGTTTAATATAATGAAAATATATTTAACAGTAGAGTAAGAGGGGAAAAATGCCAGCCAAACCATGAATCCTGTTCCAAAGATAAAGTGTTATGACAAAGCTCATGTTAATTTAACTAGGCTCTCAATAAACTATTCAGTAGGCAGGCAGCAGCCACAATCTGCCAGTTGTTATTTTAGAGCTGAAAGACGCTTATTCCCTAACTATAAAATTAATATATATATATTTATATTATATATTATTATATTATATATAATATATATTATGCATAATATATATATTATATATATATAAATGTGTATGTTTGGGTGGACAGTTTTATGTGGGGATCACATTAAGTGAGGCCAATATATAATTCAATAACCAGCACGCGGTCTCAACCGTGGCATAGCACAGATGCCCAACCACATGCCAAAGGGAAAAGTAGCCCTTTCTCCCACCCACTCAGATTCCCCTAGAAAGAAATGTGTCTCTCTAAAATGTGAAATGGAGAACGGGTGTGGCAAAAAGGAGAATGCAGTAGCCAGACATGGCCAAGGAGAAGCCCTATCTCTCAAAATGCTAAAAGGGTAAGATCAATTCACAAGAAGCAACAGCTGGGAATTTGGTTAGATAGTCGTATTGTGAAAAGAAAAGACAACATTACAATGGCCCTTTCTGTTTATATTGGCTCCACAAAAAATTCTGGGTTGACAAAGACAAAGTGGAGTGTAAGTAACACTGTGGCTCCATTTGCATGGTGTGCTCATTGGGCCTCGCGGGGCACAGGATGCCTCCAAGGACTGCGAAGTGGAATCACTACTGACTTGTTCATTTTTCTCTCCAGGCTTGTAAACTTCCTCCCAAACAGGCCCTTCATTCCCTAGCTCTGAGCACAGAAGACATTGGCTATATGCTGGCTAATTAGTTCTCTCTCATTCACTTTATAAATGACCTGTTCCAATTATTTCTCTTTTCCTTTGTCCTTCGTTAATGTATTCTGTCTTAGATATGCTTTTGCTTAGGGCATTTGAGTGTGCCTGTATTTAAGAAGAGGGCAAAGATAACTTGTCTAAAGAACGCAGTCACTTCTAGTGTTTCTCCCCCCATACATGATCATCTCACTCATGTAGAGATATGAAGTCCTATAAAGCTTTGGTCTAATGAAGTCTCCTAGACATTCTTTGCTAAGTACCTGGTAAGGTGTCAGAACTTGTAAGGCCAAGAGAATAGTTTCTGTTTCTTTTCTGTGTGGCCCTCACTATTGTCCTCTATTACCCGCCTCCAGTCATTACTCTTTTCTTGTTTTAGAGCCCTTGCTATATTTTGGAAGCCCTAAGCATTTGCATGTGCACTGGTTTTTAGAATAATACTTGTTAGCTGAATTCTGTGGGGGTCTGTTTTCATCAGTGTGGACATAGAACCCAAGGAAGGTCTGTATTCTGTCTCATCACTTTCTAAGTCTTCATTCTGGGTGATCTATGTTATTATATGAACAATGTTCATTTTTGGCCTGCTGGTTTGATTGCAATTTTTGAGGTTAAACATACTTTCCACAATAAGAAAATTATAAATGCCATGACTTTTTTTTTCAGCTTCATTAGATATCTTTTATATCTGTCCAATCCCTCTTTATCCCAAGCCAATCTATCTCTACAGGAGTATGGGGACAGGCATGATGAGGTTGGGGGAGTTTAAGAGAAAGGTTTTTGTCTAACAATTTTATTCCTGATGGCATGTAGGCTTCTGATCTGCTAGCATTGTCTCATTCTCATAAAAAGACAGTTTGAACTCTAATGTGAACAACCCATTCAGAAGAGATTTGAGTTTGCTCAAACTCTTAGAATAATTTGAACGACCTTCCCAGTAAACATTAGAAAGGATGCTTAAATAATCATTAGAGAAAAGAAGATTAGATCAAAATATGATACTTCAATTCACCTGCAAGAAAGGCTGAAAGGAAAAGACGGACAATACCAAGTGTTGGCAAGGTGGTAGAACAATTAGAATTCCCATACACCATTGGTGGGGATAAAAATCAGAAAAATCACCTTGGAAAGTGATTTGGCAACATCCATCAGGCTGAATATATGCTTACTTTTTGACCTAGTGATCTCAGTCCCAGGTGTTCGCTCAATAGGAGGACATATTTAATTGTGTCATGATGATACTATTGAGCATAACCTCTAAGGAGAACCCAGTCAAACGCTTCATACAATGGAGCAGGAAACATGACTAGAACAGAACCAACTGCTGCTTCAGACAATAACATGGATGAGTTTAAAAACATCACAGAGAAATAAAACCAAAGACAAAAGAATACAACTATACTTTGAGAACAAACAAACAAACAAATCGTGTAGGTGTTAGAATTCGGGATTTTAGTTACCTTTAGAGGATAGTCCCTGGGAAGAGATGAGTTTCAGGTTGTTTGTAAAATTCTGCCTCTTAATCTGGATTCTGGTGACATGGGAAGGCTCATTTTGCATGTAATTATACAGAATAAGCTGTATAAGCATGATCTGTGTGCTTTTCCATTGGCACATTATACTTCAGTAAAAACTCTACCTGAAAGAAGAGAAAATTTATCATTTAGATGTTTACTCACAAGTCCACTAGCTGTAAGTAAAGGAACCTGTTGATGAAGTGTTAAAAATTAATGGTTTATGCAGTAACACTGAGGGCATATACTTTGTTTTTTGTACAAAGGAACCTAGTGAATGATGCCAGAAACCCTTACATATTTCTAAAATTATGTTTAAAATAACAGGCATGCAAGTATCAAAACTAATTATATTTTGCTTTTTTCAGCATTTTGAAAGAGATTGGTTTTCACTTTCTTTTTGAAACTTCTATGTTTTTCCTGTTCTGGAAAAGGAAATGGAAGGAAAAAGATATTTCTTGGCTCAAGATTCTTAGAAAGTCTCTAAGAATAGAAAGATTAGCCTCACAGCCTCACTGGCTTAGCAGACATTTTCTGCTAAGGGGAAGTTACAAAGTGAACCTTAACCCCCCCAATTTAACATATTTCCCTGCCCATGTGCCAGCTACCATCAGTCCTGCTGGCTCATTTTTAATTCTTTACACACACATGTAATGAGTAACATAAAATGCCTCTACCTTCAAACTATGACATTACTGTCTGATTTACCAAGGTTCAGGAAAAGAAGAAACCACTTAGTGGTGAATAAATCATCCAAACTAAATCTTTTAATTTAATCTGATTCTTCTGCAGTCGCATCAATATGACAGAAATGAACTCTTCTAAAAAAGTAAAAATGACAGTAATTTTAAAATGGTTTATAAAACAATTACAAAACATGTAGAAAGAATCTTAGTCTAACTAAATGGTATTTTTTTAAAAAAATGAAGACAGAATTGCTGTTTCTATCAATTAATAGCTGACTGATTACAAATGATACATACCTATTATTAATGAGACCTGACAATTCCATTAGACTAATATGCAACACTGCACTTTTAACTCTCTTGATGAGCTTATCACTCATTTTTTTTCCCCCAGAGTTCAGGAATACAACACAAAAGCAGGAGTATTTAGAAGGTTAACAGAAGCTACAAATTTAAGGAGTACAGGGACAGTTTATGTTTCTCTCCTTCTAGACCAAATGATAAAGGAAAATGTTAGGGCCGCCTATCAGGAGTTATGTGGTCATCTCGCAAGTAATCCGTTAGTCAATTTTTATTCTGTTTGGACAGCTACATTTTAGTTAGCCAATCTATTGAATATTAGTCCATTCTGCCTAATCTCTTAGAGCCAGGTGCTTACACCATTCAAACAAACCTGAGACCAAAAGTCCATGAGACCAAATTCTGTTTTATCCAACGTTAAGAGAGCAATGCCCCCAAATTTACGATCTCCTAACTAATTTGGGTTAAATATGTTGGCCGTGAGATTCAGTAACTCCTTGCCCTTGAACAAATCACTCTACCACTAATGAAGCCTGGTTTTTGTGCTCTGAATACAGAATGTTTTTAAGAGGCTGAAGTAATGATACAAGGTCATGTCAAATGACAACTTATTTCCATACAGCTACATGTGTGAGGGTCCAAATAAAGACTCCATTAAGATAATTGCAGAAAATATGAGGAAAACATATGCACAAGTGACACTGACACTATCTAATACTGAGTTTGACAAATACCAAATTTATTTATCTGTCATGGGTAAAAATACAAAAACTTTCTTCTATACATGAGTGACAATTCCAAATGATTCTTCGACATGACAATCTCACTTGAGCTATATTTGTATATTTGTCACTTTCATGGAAATGATGAAATTGAACTTACTGAACTTACTGAACTTACTGAAAATACATTCCAGGAAAACTTAATTATCTACTCATTTACTGTCTTGAAAAAAATACTTGCTGAGTACTTATACTTTATTGTGCTAAGTTCTTGGGAGGGAAACACCAAATGAGACTTCATCCAACACTAAAGGAGTTTAAAAAGCATTAGTGGACGGCCTGGGTGGCTCAGCTGGTTGAGTATCTGACTCTTGATTTTAGCTCAGGTCATGATCTCAGGATCTTGGGATTGAGTCCCACTGGGCTGTGTGTTCAGCAGGGAGTCTGCTTAACAATTCTCTCTCTCCCTCTCCCTGTACCCCAACCCCCTCTCACTCTAAAATAAATAAATAAATCTTAAAAATCACAAAGCATTAGTGGAGAAAGACTTCTAACCTTGTCTTTTGTTATAGACTATATTCATTTGTTTGCTTTGCTGTTAATACAAAGAATGTAAGAGAAGCATTTAAGAAATTTACAAGCATGCCAAGAAAGCAGGCATCTCTAAGGAATAGAATAACCAGAGATGCTTTCAGGGAGTAGACATGATCTAGGAGTTTCCAACATCAAGGTCTACAAGGGACAGGAGAGTGCCAGGAATGAACAAAGTGGATGAGCCTTTTGTAAGACGAAGGGGAGTGGTAGAGACCATGGAAAGGTAGAGAATGTGCACTCTCCTTAGAATGCAAAACCCTTTTTTTAATGATTTATTTAAATCTTTGAGAGAGAGAGAGAGTGCGAACATGAGCAGAATGGGCAGAGGGAGACAGAACTGGAAGCAGATTTCACCCTGAGCATGGATCCCTATGCATGACTTGATCCCATGAGCATGAGATCATGACCTGAGCCAAAACCAAGGGCCCAATGCTTAACTGTACCAGATGCCCCCAAAACCTTTCTTTAATTCTAGTGGATTATTACCATATATGAGGATCTTTATGTGGCAATGTTTTCTGATGGCTCAAGAGAAACCACAAATCAGGAATTTTATGTGCAATTTCTATTTTTTTTTATTTTTCAAATTTTATATGTATATGTATAATTTATATATATACTTATAGATATAATCTATAAAATTATATAATACATAAACTGATTATATTCTCTATATAAACTCATATATACACATAAAAGCCATATGTATATATATATGAGGAACTAAGTATATGCATGTTATATATATATCTGATCTATAATCAGATTATTAGAACAAAAAACTGGTTGTATTTACCATTTATTAATGCTTTTTCCAAATTCAGTATTATGTAAATTCTGCTCAGTTTGAAAAGGTGACTTGTTGATTAAGTGGTTATTATATCAGAACCCCAGGCAACAGTTGCTCTTCTCAGTTTGCAAACCATTGGTATTTCTGTTTTAGGAAATCTATGGAATTATTTTATTATTCTACTTTCTAGATTTTAAAAACTTTATCTTCCAGAATTTATCTTTTTTTTGTTATTGTGTATTCATTTTCAAGAAAACTTTTCTTATCTCAGTACTTTTTAAAAAAAATTTTATTTATTTATATAGAGGGAGGGAAGAGAGAGGGACAGAAAGAATCTTAAGCATGCTCCACACCCAGGGCAGAGCCCAGTGCCCCAGTACAGTACTCAATATAATGACCCTTAGATCAAGACCTGAGCAGAAACCAAGAGTCAGTTAACTGACTATACCATCAAGGTGCCTCTCAGTCCTCTTCTTATCTAGCCCCAGTTCCTTTTTCATGGGTGCAACTAAATTTCTTTTTTTTTTTTAAGATTTAATTTATTTATTTGACAGACAGAGATCACAAGTAGGCAGAGAGGCAGGCAGAGAGAGAGAAGGGGAAGCAGGCTGACCACAGAGCAAAGAGCCCGATGTGGGGCTCGATCCCAGGACCCTGGGATCATGACCTGAGCCGAAGGCAGAGGCTTTAACCCACTGAGCCACCCAGGTGCCCCACAACTGAATATCTAATAGTATCTGCATATATGGTATATTTAGCTTACATACAAATTTGTATATATATTTAGTTTATCTTATATATATTTAGTTTATATAAATTTAGTTTATATATAGTTTATCTTTTAGTTTATATATTTATATTTATAAATATATTTAGTTTATATATATTTCATTTATCTCATAATGTATAATATATTATATATTTATATATATTACACATATATTTTTTTATCTTATAATTATATATATTTAGTATATATATTTATTTTATCTTATAATTTCTAAGGATCTGTATGTACATACACATATGTATGTATATTTTTCTTCTTCTTATTTTGGAGGTTTCTTCTACTATTTTCATTGACTCTCTTTATTCTGATTTCTCTTCTTATGCCCCCTCATCTTTGTCTTTCCTATTAGAAACTTTGTTTAAATGTCTGGTAATCCTTGACCATTCTTTTGTAGGTACTGGGAAGTGAAGCAATACAAAGATGTTTATAAATTCTATTTGTGTCCGTAGGCTCTGTCAAACCCTTATTTTAGAGTAAATTTGCAGAGCGCTTTCATTTGGTAACTCTAAATCTATAGATTTTTGTCTTGTGTTCCAGTCAGTTCCCTTGAAAATTCTTTAGTCCAGAGCTTAGCAAACTTTTTCTATAAAAGGCCAGATAGCAAGGCTTTTATGCTCTATCAGCTACAAAGTCTTTGTTATAACTGTTCAAGTTGCTCTTGCAACACAAAAGCAGCCATAGAAAATACATAAATGAAGGGTGTGGCTATATTGCAATAAAACTGTATAAAAACAGGCAGCAGACCATTGCTTCTAACCCCCCCCCCTTTTTAAAAGATTTTATTTATTTATTTGACAGACAGAGATCACAAGTAGGCAGAGAGGCAGGCAGAGAGAGAGGAGGAAGCAGGCTCCCTACTGAGCAGAGAGCCTGATGCAGGGCTCAATCCCAGAACTCTGAGATAATGACCTGAGCCAAAAGCAGAGGCTTTAACCCACTGAGCCACCCAGGCGCCCCTCTAACCCCCATCTTAATCTCCCATGTACTATAAACTCAACTGCAAACACTCAGAGTCTAGTGAAAGCAAGAAACCAAAGACATCCCCATGTAGTTATTGTCTTGCTCTGAATCCTCCTATTTTTGATAAAATATCCCTTCCTCAGCTGTAAGTAGTGTTTCTAGGATTCAAGAGCCTCCACCAATCTCCATGAAGTAAATTTCCAGCCTTTGGCCATGAAGAGTAAAGAAGAGTAGCAACTCCAATGTGGCATATGATCTGAAAGTCACTAAAACAACACACCTGTTCTCAACATCACCTGCTCCCCTACTAGTAGCTGTACCTGGTGCCTTCAATTTTCAAGTTTTTCCAAGGTGTTAAATCATCAATGTGCCTGGAGCTGGCCTTCCCCATCTCTGCTTTACCATTTTCTCTGGTCTTTAACACCACTCGTAAGTCAATAACCATTCATCCAAATGTTTTCTGGTTCCCAGTTTGTGTTGCAGTGTTTGTCTCTCCTGTTTTCTTTGTATTTTCAGGCTTTTGCTTTCCAAAAACTCCTTATTCCACATTTTAGTAGGGTCTGGGATAGGATTTACAGTAGATATGTGTGATGATTTTTCCATATTTAATTGGTAGTCTTCAGAAAGTATGTGTGTGTATATATATTCTGTAAGTATGTGTGTGTATATAGATAGAAAGGTAGATATAGATATAGATTCACAGATATATTCTAACCTTTGATATTCTGGTCTTAATTTAATGCTATTCAGTTGCAAGTATATTATCATTAGAGTCAAGCACAAGATTTTATCCACAGATTTACTTGGTAATATCTTCAAGCCCATAGATGACATCAGATCTCTGCTGACTCTGAAATATGAGACGTTTTATACTTTCTACTCTTTAAAACTTTCTAATTTCCATCTAGAAAAAAAACAAAACAAAACCAAAAACAGAGTACTTCAAGGTAGGGTAAGTATGCTTTTATGTATTCACCCACACTATGGAATTTCTACCTTTCCTCCTGGCCCAGATTACTGCAATTCCCTACTCAACAGTTCTTGCACAAACTGGGGAAATAATTTTATATCTTTACCCACAGGATGTTCCTCTAAATCTGGGGAAGGGGTGCTTCTACTAATTTAAAATGTAAATCAAATGGATGAGTATCCATTCCACTGCAGGAAACCTTGAGTCCTCCTCATGCAGCTCCCATCTCTGCCCATTTTTTTGGGGATCCTACTCCCTTCATGCTCTCGTTTCTTGTGATTCCTCTTCTATGTCCACTCCTTTTGGCCTATAACTAGTAGGACTCATTAGCTTTCTATTTCTGGGAAGCACATTAGCACAACCTTAGAGGCTTGATTCAACACCCAATCATTAGCTCACAGTTTTGTAGACCCCAATGAGCTTGAATAAATTCATGTTCAAAACTGAAATCAAGGTGTTGGCTAGACTTGGCTGCCATGTGGAACTCCGTAAAAGAATCCACTTTCAAGCGCATCCATGTTGGTGGCAGAATTCAAAATGTGGATTCAGGACTAATGTCCCAGTTTCCTTGCTGGCTCAACCAGGTGCGGCTCTCAAGTCCCCAGAGGAATCAAGATTCCTTCTCATGTGACCCCACTCATCTTGGAAGAAATCATGCCACAGTGAGTCCTTCTCAGGCTTGATGTCTCTCTGACCTCCTTTTCTTCTACCAGGCAGAGAAAGCTCTTTGCTTTTATGCGCTGGAGTGATTAGATCAAATTTACCTTGATCATCTTCTCATCTTCAGGTCAACTAGTTAACCTAAGTACAGGGATAGTATTTTGAAATAAAAGCGGATTCTGTAGATTAGGCTGGGACACCTTCAAGTAAACACTTTGGAAATTCCATCTATCATGCATCTATTCATTCTGCCCAAGTGCCATCAATGTCAAGACAATGTGAGTTTACTCCCAATCTGGGTTAGCAGAAAGGACTACAACAACACCTAGAATACTTAAAATAGTATATGAGGTATTAATGTCCTGAAAATTTTGGGTATTCTCTGCCCTAGGGAACATCTTGATGGACTTGCCTTTCAGAGGTACTCCCCCTCCAATCTTTTGTGGGACTCTCCTCCTCCTTTCCTTACATCTCTTTATATTGCTAAAGGTAAAGAACCTCAACCTATTAAGTACTCTAGTTCCTGAATGCAAACTTCCATATTTCCATTTATGTCCACAGGCAGAACTTCAGTTACAGCCTTTCCTCAGAAATGATTATGAGAGTGCTGGCCAAGTGAGGAAATTCACTTTTCACATCTAAATATGCCCAGTAACAAAATGAGAATTTTCTTCCTAAAAAGGATTCTGCTTTTTTTTTATCCCTCCCATTTCAAAATGCTTATTACTTTTTCTTACTCTTAAAACTCTCACCCTGATACCAAAAGTTTGTTTTTTCAATCAGCGAACATTAAATTAAAAAACATATATATCCAAATTGTTTAGCATATTCTGAGAAACAAAGCTAGAAACAAATGTTGGCATTTTTATTGGAAATATGGTAGGAGAGTGGCTCATTTAGCATTCCTCCAATAGCATCACTTATAACGGTGCCTATAAGTAAGGATTAGACATTCATTAAAACTAGACAAACATATAATTAAAGTAAAAAACAACAACAGTAAATTTGTATATTCTTTAAGGAAGATCTCCAGCAGGATTGATTGTGATCCGGTCGTGTTTTAGCCTTATGTGAGGAGAAATAGTTAGGCAACCAGCAGAGGGAACACAACCTCAGACTCTCCTAACCATGTATCAGCTCAATTCTCTTGCCTCACTAATTGAAGCTCTATGCACACCCTCAGGCCTGAGACCTTGTCTCCTGTGTTTTAGAGAATCCAAAGTACACAGTCGATGCCCAATAAGTAATAATAATTAATATTGAATCTCACTCCCTGGGCAGTGCTCCCAGTATTGATAATGTCAATGAGGATTATGTCTTCCAGGAAAACATGCAGAATAAATTTCCTGGCTGGGACCCAGTTAGAAGCAGAAGAGGAAAACTGAACTAAAGCCTATGGTGTGGTAAGTTACAAAGCATAGGAAAACTACCAGAAATGCAAGAGAATGCTCACTTCTATCATCCACTTGTGTTTTTGTCCCCTTTCCTTTCTTTCATTTGCTTTATGTTCAATTCATAATATAATAAACACCCATACATCCATAACTTAACCCAAGAAATAAAACAGCAAATAATATATAGCTGGTCCAGGGGCAATATACAAACTATCTAAGAACAGGAAAAATCAGGCACAGATGGGGGAAAACTGAGGCTGGCCAAACTTTGGGAAGACTTTGGAGACCCCTTTTATGCTAAAGGAGGCAACTCTCCAGTGCCCCTATCTTTAGGAGACCTGCCTGGGAAGAGGCACAGATGAGACATGGTAGGGAGAATAGATAGAGGGGACACTCATCTAAAATGAAGTGCCAACCATTTACCAACTAGTGTGGAATTACCTCCATCATCAAAGCCTCTCCAGAAGCAAGCACTGTTGTGAATTTTACATTCACTATTCTATTATGCACAAGTGTAAACACATCCACACCCATAGACATATTTCCATAATTATTAGGCATTTTGAAAGAGAGTATCTTTCAATAAGCTTGTAGAAGACATTCACTTTTTTATGGAATAAGAAGTTTTTATGGAATAAGAAGAACTTGTCAGCTTAAAAAAAGGAACCAAAAATGTTTCAGAGCTCTGTTAGGTATGCTGGTAACCGGGAAATGCAATTTTAGGATTATAAATACCTCTTTTTCTGTGAAAATGAAATGGATAAATTATCTATCTTCCATGCATATATACATACTCAGGTCTCCTCTGGTTGGAGTTCTTTCAATTTACCAATTTTGATCAGCTATTACTATTTTGATGACCTCAAGTCCTCCTAGCCTGTATGGGCATGGATGCTGGTCCTCCCTAGAGTCATAAGCTAAGGGAGAAGAGTGCATTTCTGCCCTCACCATGTTGGCCCAGCCTTCTCCATGAGAAGGGCTGTCTGAACACATTCAGGATATCACTCGAGAGAACTCAGACCATCCTACAATGAGACTATTATTCAATCAGCAGTGATCTCTGCTGTACAAAAATACATCCCATGTTAGTTTTGTTTCTGTTAAAATTAGCTCATGTAAAGTAAGAGTTTGGAGTATTTTTGCGTAACTGAGAATCAGATGGGATTTTGTACTAAGCCGGTCCTAGAGATCTGATGTCAGATATTTGTTCTGATAGCCCCTACAATTATTTTGGATTTTTGTTGTTGCTTTGGACCTCACAGCTCCTCAGTGCCTCTCTTCATTAACATCCCTATCACACAGAATTTGATTTCTGCCTGAAGTACTTCATTTCTGTATGACAAACAGAGCTCCATGATTGAACCATAGTTTCACTAATGGCAACTCTCGCCACATAACAGATGTCAAGTCCAGTGAATAAAACACCCTGTTTCAGAATGAACATTTTCTATTTGTGCCTACTTTTCTACCAATCTCTATTAATCTTTACTTAAAAACATAAGCACAGAAATCATGTTTTATTCTCTGATCCAGTATCAACTGTAATGTTTGCTAGTATTCTTTGGAAAACAAGAGAAAGAAGCCTTTAAAATCAGTGTTACAGAAATTCCCAATTGTATGATCATTTTAAAGAGAATACGCTGGCATTTCTCACAGCTTTATTTTAATACTCAATAAACCTATCTTCAGACTTTTATTTTGTAGCCAACGTCTGTGTTCTGATGGATAGTGCTGAGAATATAGTCTTGGGAACTGGAAATATGAAAAATGCTAATAAGATACATTCACATATGATATTATGAAGAGTATTTATCCAATAAATTATTACAATTAGCTTAAGATCCATTAAAGTATAAAAATTCCTTAATTTACTGAATTCTTCTTTGGCAAGAACTCAGTCATTTTGGATACTTCCTTCTATACGCCATTTTAAATATTTTTTGGCTTTATTTTTGCCCCTACTAATTAGTCTTTTCATATCCAAATATACTTTGTAGGGTAACAAAGCGAGGTACTTTTCACATTTGAAATTTCAACAACCAGACCCAGAAAAGCTCAAGCTACTTGCCTTTAAACAGGTCTTGGCAAAAAGTTAAGACATAGGTAATTTACTGTTTACATGCTATAAACTGCCAAATTCTGGATACAGATTTACAGAATCTGTGACAGAGAAATCCTTAAGTGTTAAGCAGCTCACTTCGAATTATAATCTTTTTTCTTTTTTTTGCTCAGGATTTGCATGTAATTTTTTTCCAAATAAACATTATGAGAAATTCATATATGCATGTATATACATGTATATGTGTATATATCTTATATACATAGTATATATGTAGTATGTACATATACATATACATGTAAATATATACAAATGCACATATAGTATGCATATATCTGGGTGAGTAAAGAAGGTTAATGAGATTTATACTAAAGCTTTGGCTTTGAAAAAAAACTAAAAATAAATCTTGCATTATCTTCTTTCATCTCCCTCACTTTGATGATTAGTACAACTGAGTTACCCAAAATGATCAAGTATGTATGCATCCCAATATTCACTCAATACTGAATTACATTCACTGCCTGAAACTAACAACTGTATTGGATAAAATGCCTAAGAAGCTGTCTTCACATCTCATAGTGGCCCCCCTCAGCAACCTGGCTAGAGCAATAGTTTACCTGGGAAATGCATTTTCCAAAAGAATTGTAAAGTGCCAGCCCCCTCTTCTGGTATTTTTTTTTGAGAATCGATGTATTTATAAGCAGTAGGCAAGTCTGCTTTTTAAAATGAGGTGTGTTAACCATATTAAGGTCAGATGCATATGTCCTTGTGATGCTAGGCAAAGCAATTACAAATGTGCTTCTGCACCCCACTCTGATAAAGTAATATTTTCTCAAGCCAGTAGCTGAGTACTACATTTACTCTCCAAGTCAGGTGAAATGATGTATATTTTCCTTTCTGGAGATTCCAATATGTGGCCCTTTCCTGTTTCTCCGTACATTTTATTTCATTTGTTGAAAGAAGCTGGAAGACTAGGTTTTAAGTGTTTGGTGAATTCCTCAAGAAGAAATAGTTTGACAAGACATGTATTTTATGCTTAAGGTAGCACTAAGATTTTTTTAGTGATTTAAGTGTTTGAAAGCTAATTGGGAAAGAATTACTAATTTGAGAACATTCACCTCTGGTAGAATATAAAGGAGTTACTGTTTAATCTTTAAGGCTATAGAACAGGGGTTTTACTTGAAACATGACAGTTCAAAGTCAACTCCCAAGGCCCCAAGGATTTTTATTCACTTGGTTATATAATATACTGAAAGACTTTTGACTCAAAATTAAAGGTTCATGGTCAGCTCAAGACACTGAAAACAAATAGGTCATACCATTTTTAACCTCTATCCTTATATTAATAGAAAAAAAAAAAACCTATTGACATTGGCCTTTGTAGTCATTCCATAACTGAGAAAATCAACTCAGGGTATAAAGTCCCATACATGTGCAATCATTCCTAACCAAATGCCAGAGATGGAAACTCTTGCACTGAGAAATCAGGGCCATTTAGAATATTAATACTCCTTCCAGGAGGCCTTATCAGAAGCATGTGTCAATCATGTCAAACCCCAAATGGCTCTTTCCAAGTTGGAAGAGGCTCACGGGATTAGAGTAGCAGACTCACACTGATTGTGAACATGTAAAATTTCTTTTAATAAAAGTAATTATGTACTTAAGCTGGGGACACATAGAACCAAAGTGTTAGGGCATTTCAGATTTCATGCAGTTATTGAGCTGAGAAGTGATGTACATAGGGTTTCAAAGCTTACATCCAAGAACATTTTAAGTAACGAACAGGCAGGAAAATGGAAATAAGCCCCCAAAATATTTTTTTAATTTTTTAAATCTTTTTAATTTTAATTCCAGAAACCCCCCCCCAAAACACTTTAACTTAAAAAAAGGAGTGGAGAGAAAGAAGAATTTTCTGAAGCTTGTCTTTTATCTTGCAGCCTGGGAAGTGCTGTTCATTTTCAATTAAAAACCCAATGAAACAACATCACTAGGTGATCAAGATTTGCCACAGAATCCTGGTCTAAGGTTGAGAGTTTTCATAAAGCCCTGTTTTTGTCATGGTGAGGAGAACCTCACCATTATTGAAACAGAAGGGTGAGCATATTACTGTGGCATGGTTTAGATTTCTTGGTATCAGTTGGAGCTGACTCTCAGCATGTGGCCTCAAAAAAAAGTCTTACTTAAATGTTTATGGTATACCTCTGCAACTGCAGTGATTTTAGAGTGTTCTCCAAGGCCCAGGGGTAGAATGAGGAAAGCAACTCAGATCAACTTGGCTCTGATGATGATAAATACTCTTGAGGTGGGGGGTGGGGGTGGGGAGTGGTGTAGGGATGGGAAAGGAGGGGATTTGGGGAAGGTAAAAAAGCAGCATGCATTTCTTTCTTAGAAGCCAAGAAAATCTTTCAAGTAGGAAATTTTGATGCTCTCAATGGAGGACCAGACTAATTTATTTATCATTGAGAATTTCCCTTTTTGGAAGGGGAGGACCATCCAGGGTTTTACATAAGAGATGCTGACACAGAATCCAAGAGCAAGCATAAATTTATCCATTCCTATGAGATCTATTTGTTTTGCCTCTAGTATGATAACCCCCCCCCCACCACCAGAGGCATGGGGAGATGAATAGGTAAAAATGAGGAAGAGAGTAGACCTTTCTCCTTAAAACTTCAAAACTACTTGCATGGAAAATTCTAACACTTTAATCAACTGATTTTTATTAAGCCACAGGCTTTTCATTCTTGACCTCACTGAATACTTACAAGTTATCATGTAAAGTCAGGAGTTAGTATTCTCATTTTATAGACATGGATACATATAGTCAAGGAAAAACGGGAACTTGACCAAGATCACACATATAGTTGGATCAGGATAGGACTCAAAAGCAGATGCCAGACTCTAAAGATGGACCTTTCCACTGATCTGCACTTCTGTCCCTACTGTCTTAAAGACTTCCCAGAAACCCAAAAGGTACTCAAAGATTTCTTGAGGATGACATGGTTAGAGATCTCCCTAATCTCAAGCCACCTGTCTATATGGTGCATGTGGGTGACAGGAAACTTCTAAATTGATAAACAGATATGGTCAGAGGTCTGTTTGAGGTTTGTGTTACTGTTTCCGATCATTGTCTAGCTCTGTATTGGAACCTGTTTTTATGGCAGTCTTAGAGGTCAGTGGCAATCATTCCAACAGCAAGACATACCCATAAAAACAAACAAAAAAACAGGTATGTGGGATTACATGTTATACTTAACACATAAACACAATAGCTATCCAGATGAGTGGATACCAGAAATGGAGTTTTCCTTGTGCCAATATCTTCCAGGCTTATAGGAAGATGGAGTAATTTAAAACTTCAAGGGAAATGGTCCTTTTTTTTCCTTTTATCAAGCTATTTTCGTTGGTCATCAGAACAATAAGCTGTCAAAAAAGCATTACTACCTACTCTATATTTTAAATGTCCTATTATTCTTTTCTCTTCCAGATGCAAGCGTGAAATTTAGCAAAGTGCTGAAGTTTAACTGTATTGACTATAGCCAGCATTAATCTTGCAAAATAAGCATCAGAACTCAAAAGACCTCATTAGAATCAAGTATAAAGCCCAAGTATCCACTCTCCAGCATTCCTGAAACTGTATTTCATGTTTGCAATATAGGCACTTTAGAAAACACTCTGTCACTGTGATTAGACTTCCAAGTGTCAGTTACAATTAGCTCCTAAAATCCTCTAGCACTCATGCCTGAAGGAAAGAGCCAAGGACTTCCATGGTGGAGAGAGGGAGGGGAAGGATATCTCAGTGTATTAGAGCCTACATTATGTTTGAGTGGCTGCAAAGAGAAGGACTGGGACCAACTTTCCTTTTGGTGTGAATGAAGGACACCCAGAACTTCTGGCAGAAACCTGGGCTGGACAATGTTCACATCTGTTGCTACCTGGACATCAGGACATGATTTGAAAACTGTCTTAAGCTTCAATTGATGTAAATGGATTCATTTAAATGGATTTAGAGATGGGAAAAGAAATGGGAAGGCAGAGAGAAAAACTTGTGTTGTAGAATGACTCAAAATCCTGATTCACTTACATGCCCTTTTCTGTGTGTGGATAAAATGTATTTACTCAGCAACACCCTATGAGAGAGATTTCTCATGCAGAGGGACTGGCCCAGGCATTAAAGTTTTGTGTTTTGTTTTGCTTTGTTTTGTTTTAGTATTTATGTACTATTGAAAAAAAAAGGGTTTTTTTTTTCTTTTTTGCTTTGGCATGTCTTTCAAATATACACACAACTTGCAATGAGTGACTTACTAATGTTTTGTTATTATGACTACCATGCTAGAAGATGTTATCATGAATCAATCTGTCAAATAAGACAGTTAGCTTCTTTTTTTTTTTTTTAAAGATTTTATTTATTTATTTGACAGACAGAGATCACAAGTAGGCAGAGAGGCAGGCAGAGATAGAAGGGGAAGCAGACTCCCTGGGAGCAGAGAGCCCGATGCAGGGCTCGATCCCAGGGCCTTGGGATCATGACCTGAGCTGAAGGCAGAGGCTTTAACCCACTGAGCCACCCAGGTGCCCCAAGACAGTTAGCTTCTTGATCCTAGTTTGACATTTTAAAATAAAATTACCATGAAGAATATCATGAATCTAATCAGTTCCAAGCATATGATGCTATAGCCCCAAGAAAAAGAGTCTTTTTAGGTGATAAACTTTGTTTTTGGATTTTCTTTCAGGTACCCATGTTAACATGTTTGTGGTTTCTGTGATTTTAAATTCATGATTTTAAAATCCTTTGGGATTCTTCAGCATGAGTAGAATTACTTTGTCCTTTGGGGAGCTGAGTTTAAGTCAGTTAATGGTGTCTGCATAGATGGTGGAAGGAAAGGAAAAGGAAGGTTTATCTTCCCCCATTTTGACCATGCTACTGTGATCACATTCAAGTCCGGCCTTCTCTGCAATATTGCAATAATGAAGTGAGTTTGTCTTTGGGGCTTCCACTCTGATTACTTTCATCTTTCTTCTGTGGCTTTTTCCTCTCTACAAAAATACCTGCCTTATACCTTCCTAGCCTTGATGTGATCAGCTGAGACAGCATAAGTAGTTGTTTTAACTATAAGGAGCTCTCTCATTATATTGTGAGCATGGAAGTCTCCCTCCTCTTCTCCGTGGAGGGGCATGTTTAATTTCTGTGAAAATTGAGATTATTGCCCTAATCTAAAACAAGGTAAAACTAAGGGTATCCTCTGACTGGAGCTCCTCTTCCTATCCAGTCCTACGATGGAACCTGAGAAAGAGCCATCAATGTCTGTGTTTCTCCCAAGAAAGAGATATTGTTTGTAATGTTGTTACAAATTAGCTGAATATTTCATCTCTGTGTTAATCCTTGCATGAAAGTGATGCTTTGACGTCAGTTTCCAGAATACAGATATACAGTCTGTGAAGCTGTTTTATAATAAATGATGTATTAGAGTTAATTATATTTTAGACTACTGACTTCAATGCACTTTACAGTGTTATGTATTTAAAATTTATCATTAAGCAATGTTTCCAAATTCTGACTCTCTGATCTGTCTACATTCACTTGACTATAACCTCAAGATTAATGACTCTCTTCACTTCTATCTTCCATACATGTTGCTAGTTTCCCCCACAAAGAAATGGATTCAAGGGTTAGAGTGACTGAGAACCACTGAGAGTGGTTCTATGTTAACAAGACTCAACCCATTAATGTTTGAAAAAGTTCTGTGTTGTTATCTAAAATCCCCTCAGCAATCACTGTGTACAGCAACAAGTACCCAGCAGGAGGGCTCTAGGCTTCAGCATCTCTTAAGCCACTGGGCAGTCTGACCCTCATCATGTTCTACAGTTGTCGCCACACTCAAATACAGTACACTGGAACCCCAGCTCTCTTTTGGGCAACCTATCAAGTGTGACGTTAGAAGATGTGACACACACACACACACACACACACTGGACTATTGCTCAGACATCAAAAGGATGAAATCCTGCATTTACATTTATGTACTGAGTGATATAAGTCAATCAGAAGATAATTATCATATGGTTTCACTCATGTGGAATATAAGAAAAAATGGCAGAAGACTGTAGGAGAAGGGAGGGAAAACAGAATGGGAAGTCATCAGAGAGAGACAAATCATGAGAGACTCTTAACTCTAGGAAATAAACAGGACTGCTGGAAGGGAGGTGGTTGGGGCGTGGGCACTAAGGAAGACACATGATGTGATGAGCATTATTATGAGGTTATTATAGGAAACTGATAGATTATTGAACACTACATCTGAAACTAATGATGTACTGTAAGTTGGCTAATTGAATTTAAATTAAGAAAAATGAGGGAAAAGGAGAGAAAGGATTCCTTGTTGAGAAAGAAAGGATATCTTTTAAGTCTTTACAGCAGAGGCTAGGTAGGGAATATCAGATCAGCATTGCCATGTATATGTGTACGTCTTATGTGTCTTAGTTTACCCAGACTTAAGGACAAAGCCTGACATCCAGAAGGTACCTAATTCATTTTGTAGAATGAAGAGATGAACGAAAAAACACTCTTGACATGTGTGTGTGGGTGTGTGTGTTTTCCCTGCATGAGCTCTTTGAAGGTTTTGTTTTCTCTTCCAGAAATGACTATCCTTTCTCCTAAGCTTCTTCTAAGCTTCTCTCTGTGTTCAGTCCTTGCTTCTCTCTCCATGTTGGCTCAAGCTGCACCCTATGCTCATCACTGACTGTGTATTCCATCAGTGAATTCTGACTTACTAGATTACAACCTACTTGACAATCAGGTCTGAAATTAATAAAATTAGGATCTTCGTGAAAATCCAAAGTATTGACCAAAAAGGCAGGTGCACAAACACACAAGGGCTTTATGCCATTAGCTTTGGCTGTTAAGAAGACTCCATTCTTCATCTTGTTTTTTGGAGAAGTTGTGAAGACCTAAGTGTCCTGGCTGAAGGGCTTTTGTAAAATCTGGGTAGCAGTGCATATACTTGGCCTCATTTCCTAACATCCATCTTCCCATCCCCCCACTCCCAATGCTATTACCAAACTTTCTGGTCTTCAAAGCATGACTATATAAGGGTCAAATGACTCTCTTCCCCAAGCAGGGTGTTGGTCTCAGTGAACAGACTTTGCCACCAACAGAATCTGCACTGACTTCCCTCCAGGTACAAATCTTCTCCAGTGTGTGCACTTGCTCTCAATGCTGCCAGCACAGAACATCTGGAGTTGGCCAAACCACCCTATCGCAGCTCTATTAGTTGCTTTGTAAGTGGTGAGGGGTTAGTTTTTCTTTTATGAAGATCATTTCCCTCAAACATGTCTACTTAGCTGGGTTGTGGCAAAGAGAAGATGAGATGATTTTTAAAATGTCTTGCCCAGTGTAAAACACAGAGTAGATACTCAATTTATGATAGCTAATTTTACCACCATCACTATGGCAATATACTCCTCCCACAAACTTACTGTAGTCCAAAAGCAAACATGCTGTTACATTCACACCCTCCATTATTCTCAATGAGCAGATCCTATTTTTTCCTGAGAAACACATCTGACTCTTTCCATCCCCGCTGTCACTTCTTCCTTCTGGAGACTCATTGCTGTCCCATGGACTCGCTGATATTGCTCCCTTCTCCCTGTCTTCATTACTGTGGTTCATTTTCCACAAGGCTGGAAGAATTTGCTTCTAAAAATAACCCTTATTAACACATTGCTTTACGTCATTTGATTGGCTCCCTATTGCCTAGTTAAACTGCTTTATTTATTCTAAGTCTTCTCCAATGCTTTTATTTCCTAATATGAATCATAAATCTCTAAGAGGGGGGTTATATGTCAGTTTTACTAATGCATTTTTCCACTGAAAACTTTTTTTTTTTTTACCAACAGAGCATTTTGGGGGAACTCTTTCATAGGAGTCCACAGGACAAGGCTGGCCTCCAGTCAAGTCCAAATTTCTAAGCACAAACACATCCCACTTCTCCAGGATCAGCATCTTCCTACTTCATGCTTGCTTTCTGTTCCAAATCTACTGTTTTCCAATAACGTGTTTTGTAGTTTTGTCCTTCCTTTGCAGATAATATTATTGGCCCCTGAAACAGTCTCCTCAAATCTTGCCCCATACTTCTCCATATGCTCAACTTGGTGACCTGCTGATTCTTTAAGAAACAGCTCAAATGATATTTCCTGTGAGGCTTTTTTTATTCTTCTATCTCCTGAGCCATGTGGGTACTTTGGGGGTTTAAAAGGAAGAATCATCTATGTTCATACCTCTCTTATATTTATCACATCACTATGTGAAAGTCAGTCTCCCTCATTAAAAATAAACTCCATATGGGCAGGCATGTCCATGCTTCACTCTCTTTTAGCTTCTTTTCTAGTTCACTGCCTAACATATATATAGAAAGAGAGATGGGGTGTAATGAATGTTTACTAAAATATTTGCTAAATATGCCTCGGAATGGTATTTCTCTCTCACACACATACACATGTGCGTACACAAAAACACATGAGCAAACTGTCACCAAATGATGCAGTTAATAATTTCTACCTTCAGTAAAGCCAGCCTTTACCTCAGAGGTCCATGAAAGCTTGGAAATCCTTGATTTCTCTGTTCCCAATTATGTACATCCTATAAACTCTAAACCTTAAAGACCATGATCTCTCCAAACTCACTGTAGAATATTCTGCTCAACAAGGACATGGCTGTTACATTTTGTGCCAAAGTCAATAAAGAGAGCATTCCCAACAGACATTTAAGGTTCTTCTTAAATGAGCCCCCTCAGTCAGCTCCTATGTGAAAATGTGAGAGGAACCTTAGATTGCTTCTCTGCAAACCCACTTTGTCATTATTTATCAACCATTCTCAAACTGATGCCCACTTGTATCTCAGACCAACACTCGATAATGGTTTCAATGGAAGAGCAGCTGTTTCACATTATACGCCTCTCTGTGAATGGCACCCAGGTACTGCCATTCCCATTGTTTTATGAATGCGCTGGAGAAATGGCAGGTTGCCAAAGACAGCATCCACATGATGTTTGAAACAACACCCCAGACAAAAAAGGAAAGAAAAAAAAAGTCCCTCACAGATTGCAATGTGTACAATTTTGGCTGTTTTGCACATCCTCTGCAGCTGTGCATTCGTGATGCTATATTTAAGCAGAAATCTGTGTAAGAATTAGTCACCAGGAGTTAGAAGTTTGGCGGCCATTTTAGGGACTTGGCTGTAACGGTTGTCGAGATTCTCTGTCTCCATTCAGGATGAGCTCTGCCTGTCTTATCATCAGCCAGAAGGAGGATGTGATTACCTCCTGGAACTTAATATTTTCATATATTGTAAGACCTGCTCAAAAATTAGCAAGCCCTCATTTTTTCCTTGGTGAAAGCTATCACTGTCGCTTTATGCTCATTCTTTAGAGTCATGACTGTCAAAAGTTGTGACTTTAAAACAGTCATGAAAAGAGAAACCTTCGAAAAAGCTGTCAGCCCAATACATCTTCTCTTATGCCCCTCCTTCCTTACTCTGAAGAAATTGAGAGTAAAATCATAATTAATGGGGAGATTGGTTCTCAGTTGAAATGTACAAAACCAACTGCTCTTCAGCCGGATGCAAATCCAACTTTAAGAGACACCAACAATTTCTCATTGTCAGACAGAAGAAATACTTCAGACAAACTTTGCCTAACAAGGAAGGAAAATAAAATACCCCAATGGATTCATCTATTGATGAAGAAAAGAATATGAAACATAATGACTGCTGGAAGAGAAAAAAAAAATCTTTGGGTTGTTATAAAATGCCTTGTTTTCAAAGATATGTAAAAGCAAGCACCTTTAAATAAGTCTCCTATTCAGAAGTCAGGGAAATGTCTGGGATAGGAAAAGTAAAATTACATTAGTTAATCTCAAAATGCTTGGCCTTCTCAAGGAAGTTACTATAATGTGCCAACAGAATTCAGCAGATCCATTTACATCTTCTCTGAAAAAGCACTATCATCTTTTTCCAGAAACCTGTAAAGCTTAGATTTGTCTAAATCTTATTTGCCAGTTACATACTTCAAATATTTGTATGTATATTCCTGGAAAAAAAAGATGGTCATTAAATTTCATGTCTTTCTTATGTATGTTGAGTATTTGAACTTATTTTAAAAATTCTATCCCAACCACTTCTCAAAACTCACCTCCAGTTTAGAACAACTTCTTGCCTCCCAGTTGCTTATGTCTATCATTCAAATTCTAGTTTGGAATCCTATGAGTTATTCCTTTTTTTTCCCCCAAGTGAATTAGGAAGAAAGTTGGGTACTTTTATTTTTAATATTTTTTAATTTATTTCAGAGGGAGAGAGGGAGTGTGCACACATTAGCTGAGGGTAAGGGCAGAGGAAGAATGAGATAATCTCAAGCAGACACCAGTCAGAGCAGGGAGCCCCATAGGGGACTCAATCTCAAGACCCTGAGATCATGACCTGAACTGAAGCTGGATGCTTAACCAAGAAAGCCACCTCTGCTAGACTTATGTCCCCTTAAATGTTACTCTTATATTTAATGTCACGTTTTAAAAATCAACTTTTCTATATTAGAATAGTTTTAGATATACAGAAAAGTTGTGAAGTTAGTAAAGAGAGTTCCCATATATTCCCTCTCAGCTTCCTCTATCATGAGCATCTTACATAGGTACAGTAACTTGGTCAAAACTTATGAGGGACGCCTGGGTGGCTCAGTTGGTTAAGTGGCTGCCTTCGGCTCAGGTCATGATCCCAGCGTCCTGGGATCGAGTCCCACATGGGGCTCCTTGCTCAGCGGGGAGCCTGCTTCTCCCTCTGCCTCTGCCTGCCACTCTGTCTGCCTGTGCTCGCTCCTGCTCTCTCTCTCTCTGACAAAAAAAAAAAGTAAAAAATAAATCTTTAAAAAAAAAAAAACTTATGAGCCAAAATTGACATACCATTATTAACTGAAGTTCATATTTTATTCAGATTTTCTTACTTTTTACCTAATGTCCTTTTTCTGTTCTAGGGTCCCAACCAGGATACAACTGCACTTGGTCATCCTGTCTCCTTAAGTTCCTCCAGACTGAGACAAGTTCTCAGACTTGCTTTATTTTTGATGATCTTGACAGTTTTAAGGAGTAGTAATGAGATATTTTGCAGACTATCCCTCTGTTGGATTACATCTGATATCTTTCTTATGATTAGACTGGAGTTATGAGTTTGGGGTAGGAAGGCCACAGAGATAAATGTCCATTCCTATCACAGCAATGGTACATGATCCCAACATGATTTACCACTGTGGGTGCCAACCTTGACCATCTGGCTGAATTAGTGTTTGCAGATGTCTTCACTATTTGGTCACACTTCCCCCTTTCTATACCATACTTTCAGGAAGGAAATCACTAGGTACAGCCCCACACTTAAGGAATGATGGGTTATGCTCTATCTCCTTGAGGGTATAGTAGCTGCATAATTCATTTGAAATTCACCTGTACTGGATGTTTGTGTATTCTCCATCATTAATTTAAATGTGAAACTATTCTGCACGGCACTCTAATAGTGAATTTGTGAAAATCCGTAACACTTTATCACATAAAGTGTGAATCTTAATCTATGCTATTTAAAAAAATCATCTAGGAGGCCAGAGGATTCTAGAATAGAATGGATACTATGATAACAAAACACTATGCATGTATACTTAAATAAGTAAATGGATGGCTGATGTCAGGAGACAGGTGTTTCACTGTTGGACTGAGAGGTTATAGACAAGCAAGGGAAGAAGGCTACAATGCTCTATGTGGCAATGAACCAGACTTGAAGTCATTAATATGTCCATCTTAATATAGATAGAGGTGGATATAAACATAAATATTTATAGATATGTTTGTTTATGTGAGTTAGCATACACACAAAATATTTCTTGCTTTGTCTGCTAACCACTGTCATGACTGCTTATCATGACCCACGTCATAGCTATTACCCAGATCTTGGTTTCTGATGCTGTTCTCCAATAAGAGAGAGAGGGCTTTAGGAGAAAAGGATGATTCTAGCTCTGGGATAGAAATATACAAGATGAATCTGGGGTACCTTATAGCGCCAGAAAGTAAGGAAGTACTCAAAAGAAAAATCGCAAAAATGGGAGTCTGTCAAAGATGGAGATCAGCACAGATGCCTGCTGGAAGAGCTCCCAATGGTCACAGCTGAAAACATAGCAAAAAATAAAAATAAAAAAATTATGTGATTCTGAGTTTCTTTACTAAATGCAACTCTACCAACGAGTCTAAATGAGTTACACTCTTCTGTTTTCTCCACAATTCCCAGGATTGGCATTAGAAGCAAATGTCCTGGAATCAGACTCACCCATTTAAGTTAGGGCTTCAGTTCTTAAACATCACCTCGCTC
>RCUC01119576.1:0-19307 GCA_003697995.1 Taxidea taxus jeffersonii | reverse complement strand
GGAGAAGCAGGCTTCGCATCGAGCAGGGAGCCCAATGGGGGCTCCATCCCAGGACCCTGGGATCATGACCTGAGCCGAAGGCAGACACTTAATGACTGAGCCACCCAGGCACCCCAATAAATAAATCTTAAGAAAAAAACAAAAACCCTCTAAGCTCATTTCCACTGCAGGATTTTCAACCATGGCTTCCTCTGTCTGAAACAACCTTTCCCTGTCTCTTCATGTGATCAACTATTTCTCACCATTTGAATCTTGGTTCACTTGTCACTTCCTCTAAGAGGCCTTTTGGCTACCCTAGGTACTACCCAGATACACTGTCACATCACCTTGTTTTGTCTTCTGTGTGGCACATATCATGACCTAAAATCTCGTTCATTTGTTCATGGCCTATCTATCCCCCATGCCCACTAGACTGTAAGTTCCATGACAGCAGTAACCAGTGTTCAGGTTAGTGCCTGGCAGGTAATAGAGGCATAAAAAAATATTGAGTTTTAAATTTTAGAATGATCATATGAATCATGCATTGCATTCAAAGCCATAGAATGTTGGCAATGAATGAGCCATTTTGAATGTCTTTTATTTTATGTATGGCACTGGGTCCTGGTTGAGCCCTACCTAAAACACAAGTAATCTGAAGGACTATCATAAATTGCTGGGTGGGAAGCTTCTTGGTGTCTGTTTTAATGATTTGCATTAGTGGAAGATATTTTTAAAAAGAAAGTTTGTGAGAAAAATCCAAAGAATTCAGGAGCAGCTCTGGAGTGGGAGTAATGAGATGAAAGAGGGAAGATGGTTTCTCAGTCAAATCTAAAGCTCTGGGGACCAAGGGAGTTATTCCTGTGGAAGGGAGTTACCAGTTTGGTTTGTTGTTTTGTTTTGCTTTATTTTGTTTTATTTTTGTTTTTAGGAATTTGGTAAAGCAAAAAAAAAAAAAAAAAAAATCCACAAGCAATGTTAATTCAGTACCCAGGTGGCAGAGTGGGCCACTACATTGGGAAAAGGGCATCTCAACATCTCTGTTCCTCTGTGGCTCCCAGTACAGTGTGGAGAACGCTGATCTCTGGGACATTTGAAGAGTGTGCAGCTTTGGAAGACACCAGAAACAGTCCTCTGGGCAGAAAGTCAGGATCCTCCCTCCTTGGCTCTGCTTCCTTAGGATTGGCTCTTGTCTTGGGCTACCATGTTTACAAATGGCTGTGGCAGAACCAGGCACTATCTCCTTTCTCATTCACGTACAGTGGGAAGACAGTGAAAGTTCATTGCTAGGAATTCTAGGGGAAAAAATCTCACTCTGTTTCCTCAGCTTTGACCCCAAAGGGGATGGGCACCCCCCAAACTAAGATTGGGAACTGTGAGAAGACTATGGCAAGTGATTGCTTTCCATTCATTCATTGGCACTTACTGAGCACCTACCATGTTCCAGTGGTGAGCAAAGTGTACACAATCCCTTCAGCTGTAGCAAGAGGACCATGATTTCAAAGCCACTGACTCTATGGCTCTATCTTGGGTAATCTACTCATTTTCTGGAAATGGGGGAATGTGCCCAGGGTGACTCTTTTCCATACAACAGAGGAGAGGAAGGGACTGCGCAGTTCTCCTCATTTGTAAGTCTGGCATGATGTGACTCCCTTGCTATAAAAAGCTACAATCACTCAGAGCAAGCATGACCTTACCCCTGAACTCAGAGGTTGTCAGTTGCTGCAACTCTTTGTTTTCCCCCACTCTCCAAGCACTGCTTGGAGAGAAAGGAGATCGAGAGGGCAGATGCATGGATGGGGGGTTATGGCTTCCTCTGAACACTGGACAAACTTCGCCTGTGCCCTCTTGACAGGGGAGCATTCACTGCATTTTAACAGAATGCTATTCTCTGCAGATATGTCATTTTCAGGCTAGTGGACAAGTGAGGTATCAGAAGGAAGAATGCTGATAGAGGTTTGGCTAAAGGCAAGAGAGCTGACAAACATTTTCCTTCTGAGGCAGGAGGAAAATACCTGCATCAAGAATAAGTAGCTTGCTTGAGAAAAGTCAAAGTCAAAATGGAGTATGAATTATTGATTTTCAGTAAGTCAAGAACTAACATTTTACTTTTACCCTCACTCCATGTTCTCTAATTTTGGCAATAATTCAACAGCCTCTTTCATGTCCAGAAGCCAACCCTTCAAACACCACTCGTTATTTTTCTTTTATCCTCCTTTTTCATTCTCTTTATTTTCTCTCCTTCCCTTTCATCCTCTCTCCCCCTCCCATTCACATTTCTCTCATTCTCTTGTTCCCTTCTTTTCCCCTCTTTTTGCTTTAGGATGTATCCTAGCAACAGCTATTTCAATTTTAAAAGGATGGGAAGGGCCACCATTGTTACCAAGGTTACCAGTATTTCCTGCTGTCATCCCAGGAAGTTAACTCGCGTGTCTATTACAGTGGAATCAGATACCCCAACAGGACACCTTCCTTGCTATGCTGCCAGTCTCCTAAACATCCAGATAATGAGAGGGTCTTCTACAGCAAAAAGTTTTGCCAAACTATTTCTCATGTTGTTAACTAATGATGTTATCATTAGTGAGAAACTATTCTATAACCCAGATGTTTATAGAAAAGCTTAGGGAAATGTAAAATAATGATAATGACAATAATTAGATTTTGAAATCATTTTAGAGGGCAGCAATTCTATTCATTTGAGATATACCATATTTCCAATAGCGAGATAACAGTATTGTTGGTCAACAGCCCATATGGTGATAATGAATCAATATCAGATAAATTGCCTTTTAAAAATACAATAATCACAGTAATTTGTACCTATATCCATCATTCAGGTGTTGTGTCCACTTTAAAAGATAGAAATCTCCAAAATTAACCACCATTATAAAAAACTAAAAATTCATTTGGCAGGATCTTTTCTATTAGTCATAAAAAAATAGACTAGTGCCCAGAAACTAATTCAAAGACTGTTTATATCAGGCCTAGAGCACAAACATGAGGCCCAGAAGACCTAAGACCAGCTCCATGTGTGGCCCTAGGTCTAAACTCACATTACCTAGATCACTCAGGCTAAAACATCTATGACTTCTCTATGTCATTACACCCTACATTGGCATATTCCTCTTACAAAACCCTCATACTTCCTTATTTCATTTCCATGATGGCTATGTAAGGATGCACTTTCCCCATTTTATAGATGATCAAACTAAAAGCCAGGGATTTTGAGTCACTTAGTGGCAGAAGACTGGCACCAAGCCTTCTGACTCCTAACTCATGGAAAGAAATAATTTCTTCCCACCAGATGCTGATGAAATAGTACCTCTGCATGGCTTCTTCCCCTGCTCCTTACTAGTTCCTCCTGGAAGCATTTCCTGCATAAATCACTTGCACATGAATCCTCCTCTGGGGTCAACTTCTTGGGAACCCAACTCCTACAACTCCTATCACAATGCTCTTTCTCCATGGCTCCAGTTCTCACTATTCCCTTCCCTTGACCCTTCATGCCAGGAGTTGGTAATGATTGCCACTGTTGCTAGCTCTGGCATGCTTTCCCAGGCTTGGCGCCTCCCTTAACTCTGCTCACACTCACTCTTTTAGTTCTTTAGTTGAAGTCACATGAGGTACCTTAGTTGGTTTCTGTTTAATGCAGATACCATAACTGTTAGAGCCTCTTCACTGATCTCCTCAATTTCTCTTTTACATTTCCTCTCCTTCAATCCCTTCTCCATAGACTGGCTGGAGTGATATTTTGAAAGCCTTAACTAGATCATATCATTCCCCACTTAAAACCATCAATTGATCCCCACCATGCACAGATAATGTCCCAGTTCTCTGCCATCATGGAGTTTTCATGCTTCAGCTATATCTTCAGCCACAGCTCTGACTACTTCTTTCTTAATATACTTACATTGCAGCAATACCAAACTACATGTCATTCCCAACACAGACCGGGGTTGCATCTTACCTCTGTGCTTTGGTTCAGTTCATGCTGTTCTAGAAGGGTACTGTGCTCTCTCCTCCTCCAAATGTCATTCATCAATTCCTCCAGTTCTAGCAAGTGTCATCTCTCCAGGAAGACTGTGGTTGCTGGACGATACAGATTCTTCATTTATTAATTTTTATACCATCCATTTCAGCCTGACACAGAATAGAAAGCACATTGAATGAATGGCATTCAAGGAGGGAGAATAGCTACTACTGCACTAAAAATACCTTTATAAAACCTCAATTATTATTGGAGGTATCTTCGAGAAGTGAACCAATGATGTTAATCATTGCCATTTACTTGTGCCAACTCTGTACCAGACACCTAATGCATAATACTCTTATTTAATCTTCACAACAAATATAAGGTCTCATTATCCTTTTTTTTTAAACTGAGAAAAACAAAGCTCACAAAGATAAGATATGTCTCATAGGTCACACAGCTAATAAGGGATGGACTTGGGATCTAAGTACTTGTATGTCTATCTTCATTCTAGGACTGTGCTCTCCCATTTACAGAGAAGCATCTATATCATAATGTAAAGTAAAACCATACCTATGACTTCACAGGGGCCAACCCCTCACTCCATTCCATTTACAGCCTTCTGGTCACCATGAAGAAGAGAGACACTGGTCGGTTTCATATACCCATGTTTATATTAAAGTCACAAAACTTCAGCGGCATAACCAATGCTCTATCCATGCATCCATTTCTAGCTATTCTTGAAAGCATTTTGTTTGGTGGCATTTCATCTAAAGAGATGGCAGAACCAAAAACAGGCAGATGTTTACACAGAACAAATAAATCCTTCTTATATACCATACACAATAAAATACTCATGGAACATTACTTCCCTGCAAGAGCTACTATGACAGCCCGTATCCCCATGAACGTCTTTCACCGGTTCTCCATAGGACTCAGTAAGGCTCTGATCACATGCTGATCACACACACAGAGGCAGATTCAGACAATTAAAGTTGTGATTTGTTTTCACTACCATCAAAACTTGATAACTAAATGGTAGCAGTGGTTAATGTAGCATTTTATAAGCAACAGTGAATTACCCATGGTTAGTGAGTAATAATAAATTAGTATGGTTATACTTGACACACACAAAAATGTCTACAGATGGGAGATCATGTCACAAGCATGAAAAAGAGAAAGTTGGAATCAGGTTCCACAAAAATCACAGAACAGGTGACTCAAAAAAACAGATCTGCCTGCTTTTGACTTCTGCCTAGCTCAGAGTCTCCTTCTCCACTTCATAATGTGGCTGCCACCACAGGGAGATGGTCCTTCTCTGACCCTCTCTCACTCCAGTGAAGGGATCAACTTGTACTGGCTCTGCCTAGGACTTCACTGGTTTTCTTACTAAAAATTCTGTATTTACTTCTGAAAATTTGGCTTCCAGTTATGGTTAGCTGTGGGAGGCAGAATAATGGCTTCCCAAAGATGTCTGAATCTTATTCCCTGGAACCTGTGAGTATGTTCACTGACATGAAAGGGACTTGGCAAATATAAGGATCTTGAGGTTGGCCCTACCCAATCACATGGGTTCTTAACCAGAGAACTTTTCCTGGCTATAGCCAAAGACCCATGTGGCTGCAAAGAATGGTCCCAGAAAATGCAACATTGCTGCCTTTGAAGACAGAGGAAGGGTGCCTCTAGAAACTGGAAAAAGCAATGAAATGGATTCTTGTCACACCTCCAGAAAGAAACAGTCCTGCTACAATCTGATTTCAGCCCAGTGAGACCCGCATTGGAATTCTGATCAATAGAACCACAAAGATAATAAATGTGTTGTTTTAAGCTATAAGTTTGTGGTAATTTGTTATGGTAGCAATTTAAAAAAAAACAAAACAGTATAGGAACCAACTCACCTGAGTTTGCCCAAGACTGTCCAAGTCTTAAAACTAAAAATCCAACATCCTGGGAACCCCTTTGGTCCTGGACAAAGCAGGACAGTTTGTCGCGCTACCCCCATTTTTCATTCCCAGTACTGGACTGTAGAATTCTCCGTCGATACTTAGGTACCCTTGGATGAAATTACCTGGCTTCTCAAAAGATACCCTTAAATCAACGATTCCCAAACATGAGTGTGAATCAGAATCACCTGGAGGACTTGTTAAAACAGATTGCTAGACCTGTCCCCAGAGTTTCTGATTTAGTGGATCAAGAATGAAGCCTCAGAGTTTACATCTCTAGCATGTCCTAGGGACATAATGATGTGCTTCTGAGGATCATACTTTTCAACCACTGTCCTAAGAGAGAAAGACCTCAGGGACAACCATGAACTGAGTTTCATCTGTTCACCCACATGCCAGGCATAGATCAAAATGAGATAGATTGTGGGCAGGTATCAACCATTAGAGCTGACCAAATACACAATCTGCGATCTTCTTGATGTGCTAGAACATGTTTGGAACACTTCTACTTCTGCCTTTCATAAACCTTTGGGCTCTGGGCAAGTTACCTACTAATTTAACTCTCAGAATTGGTGCTAAACTATGTAAAGCAGGTGGCTTGGTGTGTACCATATGACATTGCTCAATAAATGAACAGCCACGTGAGAAGCCAGTCATTGCCAAAGTATCATTCACACAACTCAGACACCTAATAAGAATGTGGAAGGGAAAGGTGGATCTTTGCCATTCACGCTTGCTGTGAAGATCTGAAGTCTTGATTATACTATATAAATTCAGCAAATTCCCACCACAATTTGAACAAAATATATAGGTTTCCTGGATGCTCCTATTTTTCATTTATTCAGAAACATGTCTGAAGCCACTCTTATGTACAAATCACCAAGTTAAATGCTGTAGTCTCTTTGAAGTCTAAAATGCATCAATTATTCAACAAATATGTATTAAGGACCTACACAGTATGCCAAACATTACAATGGGCAGGATGACAGAAAAAATCTGTGCTCCCAGAGAACTCATATTTTAGGGAAGCTAAACAGTAAAGAAAAGAGAGGAGAGGAGAAAAGAGAGGAATGAGAAGGTCAGTAATGTTATTTACTATGACAAGATAAAACTCGCCAGGGATTGCCTTATAATAAAAAGGTAGGTTGAGATGTCCTGTATCAGGAGGTGGCATTTGAGCTGAGATCTGAACATCTGGGGGAAATCATTGCAGAGGAACAGCTAGTATACTCTAAGAAGGAAAGAGTTTGGTACTTACAAAAAGTGGCCAAAGGAAGAATAATGTGGATAGATCATAATATGCAATGGGGAGAGATAGGAGATGGGAGTCTATGTGAGTCTTGATGTTGTAGATCCTGAGTTGGCATGGATTGTCTTCTGAGAGGAGGAAGCTTTATTAGGAAGGAAAAAAAAAAAACCAACAACCTGATTTTAAGGTATATTTTCCATCCATGGCTAGTTTCTTATGTCTGTTATTCTGATGGCTAATCTGGTTTCTGCTTGTAGGAGGCATATGTTATTGTCAGTCAAACATCTCTTTTTCCTCTCCTTCTAGGAAAGAAAGCAGTTCTCTCATTCCTGCCCTCTGGTTGGTTGGGGTAAAATTCTAATAGGGAGGTGAATAGTGTAGGCAAAACCAGTAATAAATTTTCCTGGGGTTTTCCTAAATCAAATTAATGGGAACAGCTCTTTTTCCTCACAAGTCATGGAGCTGTAAAGATAAACTCCTGAGTCAGCTTCTAGACATGGTTGTGGCCTCATGGAGAGAGCTGGTATTAATGAATGAAAAGAGAGAAGCAGAGCTCGACTATGAGGAGACAGAGACAGAGAGCTGAGGCCTTCCCTTCTCTAGATGAAGACCACATGACCCTTTTCCCACTAGAGCCATAGTTTGATTTCCTTAGCCAAAAAGTTCCCTATGGTTTAAGATAGCTTGAGAAAGGTTTCCATCATTTCATGTTAGACTATACATGACTTCACCTTAAACCTGAGTATTTCCCAATTCCTGTCTTCCTGGTCTTGCCCCAGCCTTCCCAGGCATCCAACCTCCATATATGCAGCTTTCCTTGATTCTACCAAAGCTGAGAAGGGGGAGAACATAGCTGTTAGAACCGGAGCTTTCAAGAAACAGATTTGTGGGCATCTGGGTGGCTCAGTGGTTTAAAGCCTCTGCCTTCGGCTCAGGTCATGGTCCCAGGGTCCTGGGATAGAGCCCCACATCGGGCTCTCTGCTCCACGGGGAGCCTGCTTCCTCCTCTCTCTGCCTGCCTCTTGGCCTACTTGTAATCTCTGTCTGTCAAATAAATAAATAAAATCTAAAAAAAAAAAAAAAAAAGAAACAGATTTGTGACTGAACTCCTGCTCATTTTAGACTAACTATCTGGCCTAAGTCAAGTCACTGAACTGACCCAAGTTCCAATTCCTTCACCTGTAAGGAAATGGAGATAACACGAGGGCTTTCCCACAGGTAAGTACAACCCTTTTGGACTGCAAGATGCAGGGGTTAAGTGAGATAATGAAAGTAAGGTACACGGTACCATATGTGCTCGCCTTTATTAGAACTCAGCATTCAGATGCTCCTGGTGCCCCTTAAATTCCCTTTGGGGTTTGCTTTCTGCAGCTGGCCAAATGGAATAAAATTTCTTCATTCTTTTCATTTTCTCCCCCACTAGTGCCCTACTGACTGGGTTATCAGTCCATAATCTATAAAAGAAAATTGGACTGTGTGCCCATGTACATCTAAGTAACACTGAGGTGTGTGGCCGCCAGTGCTGGTGCTGCGTCCTTGAGATCACTGGCACTATCATGAGACGCCATGTCACTGCTATGACATGAGAAAGGGTGAGGCTGTCTGCACACAGTTTTATAAAGCGAAAGGTGTACAGAATTGAACTATGAAGCTGTTCTACTACTAGAGTGTTGACAAGATAATATATGCAAAGCATTTGGTGTGCTTGGAAGGCAGGTATGAGCAAAATACAAAGTGGGATTAATTATTGATTATCTGTGGGAAGGAGGAATAGAGAAGCAGAAACCCATACTTCTCTCTTGGCATATTTTACATTCTGCCTTGTGTTGCAATTATTTCCCTATCAGACTGTAAACTCTGAGATGAGGGGCTTTGCCTTATGAATTGTTGTATCTCCTATAATCCCTGGAAAATAGGAGGTTTCCAACAAATGTTGGTTAAATGAATGTCGAACAAATAATTAGAATACATGGTTAATAACAAAACAGCAATGACTTTGTGTGAAATAAAGAATAAGCAAATAAGAAGGCAGTGTGATATTGTGAGAGGAGAAAAAGCTTTAGGTTCAAATCCAAGTTCTTCCATTTGTTGGTTTTATAACTTAGGTCAATACTTGATATATTTTATCTTTCTTTTCATCTAACTACTAGGAAGTTCAACTTGGCACGTTTGTGATGAGAATTAAGTATAACATTGCCAAGAAGTGCTATAAATGATAATATAATTATTTGTAGAATCCTAATGCTCCAAGTTATATTCTAGGTAATTCTGTTTGTATCTCTCTGGTCAACCGGGTTAATTCTCTGAATGGCCTTGGTCAGATGCTTCCTTAAAATGGCCTGTTTCCCTCAATTACAAGTGGAGAACATTGCATCTTAAACTCTTTTTCTTTCTCTTATTTTAAATGTAATTAAATCAACATTCTAGGCCAAGTTAAAAAAAAAAAAAAGACTTCACACTTACTGTACTACAACTGGGCATATCTCCTGCTTTGGTCAGGCATTCCAGATGGCTGTTGTATTCCCTTGGCTGTTCCTTTGCTTGTGAGGTTTTTCTGGGATTGAGTTTGTTCCTAAGAGACATCAAAGCCCCTTGATAAAACATGGCAGGTGTTCTTTAAAATGTTCTTTAAATTTATCACTCAGTTAAAAAAATGCATAAGAAGCAAATAAATCTGTTTGTGGATCCAACTCAGGAAGAAACTAGAGTGAGAGCACAGATAATTCACTAGGAAGTTGCTCACTAGGCCCAGCAAACTCTCAATCCTCCAGATATTTTTGCTTTGACTTAGGAAGACAGCAAGGAGTTACTACCCCCACCCTCCATGATGAATGTTCCATATAACTAGCAAGTCATCCACATCTTTATTCTAGGCCAATTCCAGAGAATTTCTGATAGGCTCCTAGATGGAAAATTCAGGGTTTTGGAAAAGTAAGGGGGTGGGGGATGAAGGGCTTCCAGCAGGCTGAACTCTGAATAGAGCTCATAAAAATGTATCACATATCAATGATGGTTGACCCTTCTGGTGAAACATCTTTTTTGAACTTCACGATAGTAAAAAGAAATCATGGTTTTAAATTTTGAAGCACCACACAGGGATGCCTGGCTGGGGTTGGTAGAATATGCAATTCTTGATCTCGGGGTTGTGAGTTCAAGCCCTGTGTTGGGTGTAGAAAAAAAAAAAATCCAAAGTGGAAGCACCACACAAAACTTTCCCTATAGTGTTCCAGGTACAGGGAAAAGGGAATCTATTAAAAACACTCCCATTTCCTCCTTTACACTCACACAATTACCACACAATACTTCTGCCACCAGAGGTGTGGGCCTTCTATGTATCAAACAATTTTCTGACACCAGTTTGGTGTCCTACAATTCAATTCAAATCTGACACTGTCTACCTGGAGTCAGTATGTATCCCACAGGTGAAGGGCTCAAACTCACATGACTGCCCCAACTTCAGACAATAATTGCAAGTCGTAGGTTGTCACCCTTGCTTTTGACCAACTGGCTCTAAATAGGGACTCCCATACCCCTCCTTGGGTTTCATAATTCACTAGAATGGCTTATAGAACTCAGAGAAACACTTACCTACATTCACTGGTTTATTTTCAAAGTTATAATTAAAAATATGAGTAAATAGCCAGATGAAGAGATTGATAAGGTGAGGTCTAGAAAGATCCTGAGCTCAGGAGCTTCTGTCCCTGTGCCATTGAGGTGTGCCACCCTCCTGGCCTGTAGACTTGTTCACCAACCCAGAAGCTCTCCAAACCTGGTAACTGGGAATTTTTATGGAGGCTTCATTGTGTAGGCAGAAAGGATCATTATCTCAATCTCCAGGCCCCTCTTCTTCCCAGTAGATGAGGCATAGACTTGAAAGTCCTAACCTTCGAATCATGGCTTGATCATTCTGGAGACCAGCTCCCATCCTGAAGCTATCTAAAAGCCCACCAAGAGTCACCTCATTAGAGCAGAAGACATTTATAATTTCCAAGGGATTTAGAAGCTCTGTATCAGGAACTCGGGTCAAAGACCAAATATCAGATAAAATGTTCCTACTATTCTTTTTTTTTTTTTTAAGATTTTATTTATTTATTTGACAGAGAGAGAGAGAGCAAGCAAGCACAGGCAGACAGAGTGGCAGGCAAAGGTAAAGGGAGAAGCAGGCTCCCCGCCAAGCAAGGAGCCCGATGTGGGACTTGATCCCAGGACGCTGAGATCATGACCTGAGCCGAAGGCAGTGGCTTAACCAACTGAGCCACCCAGGCGTCCCCTGTTCCTACTATTCTTAATACTTAGGAAATTATAAGGGTTTTAGCTTTGTGCCAGAAACTGGAGATCAAAACCAATATATATATTTTCTATTATTTCACAGAATTTAACTACTCAATAAATAAAATACATAAAAGGAGAGTTGATACAGATGAAATAGGAAAGAGTCCTTTAGATTCTGTCTTTAGCTCAATTTTGCAAAAGTCAGTCTCCCATGAGCAAGCAATTGGTCAATTGACCAGCCAGAAGAATACATGTGCTGTGTAGTTTTCATTTGGTCTTCATACAACATTTTAAAAAATGTCCAATTTGTTTCTGACCAAGCTCCCTTCTGCTACAGCTGGAGAAAGAAGACAATAGATGAGCCACAGCTGTGATGAAGGACCTTTCCTATAGCCAGGAATTCTGTGGCCTGATCCACCTCACTCCCCACCACCATCACCATGGGTACAATGAGTCCACTGTTAGTGATAGGGGACTATTTCCAGTGTAATCTGTGGGTGACTCCCAGTTTGGTCACCATCCCTTCCCAAGCTTCCAGGGCTCTTGGGCTATATCCTGGCTACCCAAGAATCTCAACCACGGTGTCCATCTGGATTCTGACTTCCTGCCATAGCTGTCCATTTCCCTAGACCATGTCCCCCAATACCCTTCTCTTCTCCCATACCTTAAAACCTATTTGTTTTCCAAGGTGAAAGCTAGTTATACTGATAAATGGAATGTATTACTCCTTCTAGGAGGCATATTCATATTTTAGTGAGTGACTTACAGAGGAACAGCCTATAAATACTAAAATAATAAATAGCTCTCATTTATTGTGCATCTAATACACATCAGGCACCAAGAACCACTTTACATCCATTATTTCTATTCTGTACCACAGTCACAAAAGGAGTATATTTGCCATTTTACAGAATGAGGAAACTGAAGCAATTTGCCTGAGGTCACAGATCCAGTAATGGACAAAGCTAGAAAATGATTCTGGGTCTATCTGGTTTGATCTGATTGAGCATCTCTAATGCAGGACTTGAGGAAATAAACGATAATCACAAAGCACTTTCAATGCTATAACAGTAAAATAACTTGAGGGTAAATAGCATTCTCAATGACTTTTTTTTTAAGATTTTATTTATTTATTTGACAGAAGAGATCACAAGTAGGCAGAGAGGCAGGCAGAGAGAGGAGGAAGCAGGCTCCCTGCTGAGCAGAGAGCCGGACGCGGGGCTCGATCCCAGGACCCTGGGATCATGACCTGAGCCGAAGAGAGGCTTTAACCCACTGAGCCACCCAGGTGCCTCTCAATGACTTTTGAGAGGCTTCACTGAAGCTTCTTCTTCATACTTCACTGAAGCTTCTCTTCTCCATGTTGGTATAGGCAGCTCTTCCCATCAAGACAATCTTGATCTAAATGAAACACTTTACTGGTCATCAATTCCAAGGTAAACAGATCTAAAGAGCTCTCTTGATCTCAAATCCTTGAAGGTCCTGAACATAGTTTCTCTGCTTTCTCCAGTTTAGAAATGAGGATCTTATAGGACAGTTTATAAAGGACTGAGAAGTCAGTTGAAAGACAGAATTCCATTAAAGCTGAGGATCAAGCCTGTTGAGCTAAAGAGCTACAGCTCTTTGTGACCATGGCCGTGGCCAGGGAACCCAGGAAAGCACAGCTTGGTCTATGCAGAGAAATAGGATGAGACCTGTAAGGAAGGTAGACTTGGCGAATTCTCAAGAAGAAAAAGATGTAAGCCAAGAATAGCAGGGCAGTGAATTCAGAAATGATTAGTCTTCAAGTGATCTCCAAAGCTAAGAAAAGCTGGAAGTTCTATTTAGGCAACTGCTTTTTGGTTTTATTAAGAACAAAGATTCTCACACCCCTAGTAAGGCAGAGTTTATTATATCTAAGAAAATTATCATGAGAGTATCTATCTACACTGACATTGTATTGGAAAAAGTATGAGAAAGAAGAATATTATGTATGTCCCTAAGGCAAAGCTAAAAAGGAGGATACCAAAGACATTGGGTTGTGGTTATCAAAGGGCACAGCCCCACATCCCCCTACCTGCCATAACTTTGCATCCAACCAACTACCCACCTCCCAACATACACACTCCCTTTCCCCATCCTACTCTAGTGAACTGGAATCTCTTGACCATCTTTTCCATGGAAGGCCTTGATGCATTAAACAAAGGCTTGGCTCTGTGGTGTCTCCTAAACACTTAGAATCACAGAGTTGCAAATACAGGCTTTTCATTCAAATAGCAGTTTCAATCACCTCCGAATTCTTGAAAGTCTCTCAAAGTCAAACCTTTGCTTCAAGAATCCCACTGCAAAGTCTATGAGCTTAAAAATAGCATTGCTAACATTCTGAGACTGCATTCTACTGACTACTTCGTACGCATTCTCTAATCCTCCTGGATACCCTCTGATTATTATTCCTGTTTTACAGATGAGAAAACTGAGGCCTAGAAAGGTTAATCAGGCTGGAATATTCAAGAAGGTCTGACTGCAAAGCTCATGCTGTATTTACCCTACTGCCTCTCACTTGCTTTCTACTAGAATAGGTGAAAGCCAGAGTCTGGTTTCACCTTTATAACACTGGTGTATGGCAGGTACCCTGTCGTTTCCCAGAAATCACAGTGGGTAGAAAGACAGGGAAGGCAACCACCCCATACAGGGGAAATGCTGGTCTTTTTAATAAATCTAATGAGATGATAACAAACAAGGAAATGGCCCAGGATTACAAAGTGGGTGGAGTCAGTCTATTTCCTGCAGGCAATAACAAACTAGATCCCTAAGGCCGGTAGAGTTGCCATATGGAGAAGGTATGGAACAACTCATTTTTGGAGAGCTGTCACAATGCAGAACACCTCATACTGAGTCCCAAATCTGCCACTTACTAATTGTGTGATTTTGGCGAGGTCACAACCTCTCCCAGTACTAGTCTCCTCATCTGTGAAATGATAATCACTGTGCCCACCTCAGGCCTGCTGAAGAACTCCACAGAATAACACATGCAAATCAATTAAAACACAGCAAGTGCTCTGGCAAAATCGGCTATTTTAAATTTTAAGTTATTTCCAGTTCCATGGAGATTTCCTTTAAGTTCTACATCCCTGTTCTGTCTCCCTGCTTCTTACTATGCCACAGTTTTCAATATTCAAGGATAGAATGTGATTTCTTTGTGATAAATCATTCAAACAAGTGGGCAAAAGAAAGTACCATGTTAAAGAGACCGGGATGCTCAGATAGACAGCTAGTGACACCTGTGACCGCAGCTCAGGGTACCACCTTCTTCTTACACCAAGGGCCTCAGGAATCCTGAGCCAGGAGGCAGGGAATCCTGCTGTTTGCTCCCGGTTTTCATCTCTGCAGGCTGACTGACGCTCAGGGAGAGCGAACTCTCCCCATTTGCTCTAGGGGGACGATGCTTAATTATGCACCATGCTTCTGATTTCCCTCTGGAAGGCTGGCGCCAGGGCCTGAACTCAGCTCTACCCCAAATCTCCAGAGACAGGCTCCTGGAAAGCCTCAGCCACCGCCCCTCCCCCACCATGCATGCGCACACACAGGCGTGCAGCCCGCAACCCCGCCCCCGCCAACACAGACAGACAATGGCTGTCTGCACCAGTCCAACCCCACCCAATACCACTGCCCAGGGTCAGGGATGGAGAGTCAGGAAGACCGGAGGAGACTGGAGAGGCGCTGATCTTCGCAGAATAGCTCTCAGGGCCCTGACCAAGCCTGTTTTAAATATTCCATTCACATGCATAGTCCACCACTACACTGGCAGTGTTTCCCTGGTGAGCAGGCCCTGATTTTCATATTTCTTCTCCTTGCTTTTAGAGCGCTTGCCTTATAGGAAAAATCTCCCTTCCCCCCACTCCCTGTCTGGTATTACCCTTGAGAACATTCCTGACTAAGGCTGTTTCCAGCTTGCATCCCCTGCCCCCTCCTTCTATTGCTTGGAGAAACTATACAGTGAAAATTCAGAAAATATTTCATCCCCTTAGGAAAAAGCGATTTGAATGTTTTAGCAAGGAAATCACTTCAAAAGCATTTGCTCCCAGCCACCCCCTCCAGCAGCCTGCAAAGCCAGGAAATGAAGGCAGATTCTACAGGACAGACACCATCAAAGAGTAAATCGACACCCCAGGGACTACAGCGAGAGCCATTCTTTTGCTTAAACACCCAGCCACAGCCCATTAAATGGGGCTGGTTTAACCAAATCACAGGGGTTTCTTCTGAGCTTCTAACCCCAAGGGCTCCCTTCACTCCCAACGGGCTGTCCGCAGCATCTTTCCCTCTGGTGTCTGCAGATTTCATCCATATGGTTTCCATTTCTCTTTCACAAAATGGATAATGTTGACTCTGCTAAAGAAGAAGTGTCTCCAATTCAGTGTCATGGCACCTGCTACCAACATCACATGCATTTCTGGCTGGATTGATCCTGATCACGTATTACATTGCCAATTTGATTTTTCTTCTTCCTTCCTCCCTCCCTTCTCGGCCACCCTCCTTCCTTCCTTCCTTTCTTAGAAAGAATGGAGGTTAGAAAGAGGTGAAAGAGATGACAAGTAAAATTAGGG
This sequence comes from Taxidea taxus jeffersonii, assembly GCA_003697995.1. Classification (NCBI taxonomy): domain Eukaryota; kingdom Metazoa; phylum Chordata; class Mammalia; order Carnivora; family Mustelidae; genus Taxidea; species Taxidea taxus. The sequence continues at coordinate 3,314 of RCUC01119576.1, read as the reverse complement.
CCTGTTTCTTTCAAATCATTGGCTCTGATCAGCCTTTAAAGCAAAGACCAATCTTGAGCTTTCTATGAAAGATGGTGGGTTTCTGTCACTGGGAGAGAGGAGCACCTGGGCACATACTTAAGATGAAGAACCCCAGGCCCCAGCCCAGACCGATCCAAACAGTCTGCACTTTAACAAGATCTCCAAGTGATCAGAACACAAGTTAAGGTTTGAGAAGCACTGGTCTATGGGATGGTGACACATCATCATTTCTTCACTATAAACCCACACTAAGTCATAGCGAACAATCTCTGCTGCTCTGTGTATAAAATTACCAAGTTCAGGAGCTCTGCTGACAGTATATACACAGGATTCTGCACAGGCTCCGTGAGCTATAGGGGGCTGGCATGTAGGGAACCAAAGCACCAGGAAAGGGCCCATAGACTCTATACTCACTGACTCTAGAAGCCAATGCTGCCCAGTGGGTCAGTTTTAGCTGAGAAGACTTGCCAGGAAGGCAGGCTGCCCCAAGCCAGGGCCTATCAGCTGCTTCAGAGCCTGTGAGCACCTGCTAACACAGGCATTGCGGAAACAACCCCAGACCAGAAGTCAGCAGACCTGGATTCAAAGTCTCCTTTCATCTTATCCTGGTTTTGGACAAATTACTAGATCTATCCTCAGTTTCTTCATCCCTACAGTGAAACCATTAATACCAGCTTAGTTTGCCACACAAGTTAATTGTGAGGATCCCATGAAACAACATATTTCAAAACACTGTAAACCATGGAACAATAATTACTATTTGTTATTGCTAATTAGTATAGAATCATAGAACAGAGGCAGCTTCAGATTGGAAGAAAATTAATAGATCCAATCTCCTTCTTTAAATAGGAATCCTTTCTTGCTAGTGAGAGGGGAAATCACCAGCTGATTCTTTCAAGTAACCTCTGAGAAAAAATAAGAATGGATGGATGAATGGATGAATGAACATCTGTTGAGCATGGTTATTGTGTTAGGTGTTTTTGCGTATATCCCACAGATGCTCAGGAGAGCGGAAGCACACGGATATCCTGGGTGAGTGCTGTGATGTACCATCCCCTTCAGGAACGAAGGACTCACTCTTCCAGCTACCAGGGGTGCTGCTGGCAGAAAGCCCTCAATTATTGCTTGCTTCAGGAGATTATTTAGGCTCAAGAGAGTTGCTTCACCCCAGGCTGCACCAACAACTCCTCAACACAAGGGTATCAAAGGCCCAACTCTCTTCTCCAACTCAAGACAGCTCTGAAGGATCATCCCATCTGTTTTCCACTGAGGCAGCATCAAAGCTCTACTTTCCCACTGCTCAGTACTGCTTCCCTTCCATCCCTTCTCTAGGGATTCATCCCAAGAGCATTCCCTGATAACCACCTGCTTGATAATCTCCACCTCAGAGCCTGCTTCCCAGAGAACCCATGCCCATTTCTTATGCTTTGAGCCTGTCTTGCCCACCACGCACATTCCGTGAACAGCCTCGGGATCAGAGACTATCAGAGACTCATAGTGAAATGGAGATTATTCTTTCAAATCTGAAAGAAAACTTGGGGATCATTTCACCCAACCACTTCATTTAATAGAAAAGATTGAGTTTACATACTTTGACTTAGGTCACCTTGCTAGTTAATGACAGAGACAAAACTAAACCCCAGCTCTCCCTTCTAATGATATGGCATTTTTTCCTATTGCGCAAGGACACTGCACTCAAAAGAGAAAAGACCTAGCACTACACCTGAGGAAGAATGTAGCACTCGACATTAACTTACAAAATTGAAGAACAAAGCATATAGGAACAAACCCTCCTGTCATAGTTTTTCGTATGTTTTCAAAAACAGATACAGTAACATGTTAAAATATCACTGGTTTCCTGTTCTTTCATAAGATAGGTACCAGATACATTAGTTTGGCTGGGCCAACTGCCATTGTTGATGATGTATTTGTTTTCAGAGGTAAGCCAGGACAGGTTCAGCAGGTTCTGTTCTGAGATCTCATAGGGCCCACTATAGGTAAACATAAATTTTAAGGTGTCTAAAATCATTTCTGTGAATTATTATCCTTCTGTAAGGCAAAATGATCATAATGTAGACTCTGGGTTAAGACACAGAGCAGGTCTGGAGAACAAACAATGAGAGCTCCAAGAGAGAACTAAGAAAAGTGGGGGCACCTATGGTTCTTCTGAGCTTATAAATAGTGCATGGCAACTTTTCTTTCTGTAATAGATGTTACAGTCTCCCTTCTGTACACCCAAAATACCCTGTACAGTCTTGATGTACTGACCACACTGGATAATGATGATTCCTTATGGCCCTATCTCCCCCACTAATCTGAGTTCTTTAGGGCCAAACACCATGCTTACTCACCTGAGTGCCAGCAGGTGATTAGCACTGAATGGAATGTTGGCCAAATGCATAGGTAGTTGAATGAATGAGTAATGTTATGGTCTCCTCATTCTTTCCTCAAAATATCTCGCCCATAAAAGCCATTTTGGGTCCGAGGATTTTATGAGTGTTGGAACAGAGAGGGACTTTGAGAATTATCTTGTGTTATCCCAATATGTTCTACATATAAGGAAAGGAAGCCAGAGGGCTGAAGATGTGGATAAGCTGTGACCTTATGCTATCAAAAGAATCATGTTCTGTTAGGCTTAAATGTTTAAAAAGAGTAAATAGGACCCACATTTTAATAGTCCATGTTTTTGTCACTTTCCCTAGATAAAGATTTCCAGTTCTTTCTTCTTATGTTTTAAATCTCCCCAGTGAAACCTGCAATATGCCTTATGGTCTAAACCTCATGATAAAACAAGAGAAACAGGGCCCAAAGTTACATTCATAGACTAAGGGTCTTCTGCCATTGATCCTTCTGCTTGTGTGAGATGGAACGGAGCGCAGCTGGGATGCCTACCTCGGTTTTATTAAACAGGGAGCTAATCTGATCAGAGGTTTGGCTTAACTGAGGCTGACTACATTTCCTCAGGGGTTTTGCTGTCCCTGAGGAGGAGGGGGGTCAGGAAGCAAATCAGAAATATGAGTGCTTTCACTGAGGCATGCCTGGATTTGCAATTCAATTCAGCAAAGAGAAGAAAAACAAAAACAAAACAGAAGATGGAATAGACTACCGGGTTGAGGCTGAATGCCACAGGGTCACTGGGTTCCTTAGCATTAGTGACTATTCAGAGGGTAGGGATTCATGGACCTGGGGCAGAGTAAGAAGCACCAAATGTATTCTGTCACCCTGGAGAGAGAAGTGGCTCTTGGAAAATGGAGAAGATTGCATCACTGGTTTGATTAGCAGAAGGAGCTGGA
>ML099460.1:31556-49755 GCA_003697995.1 Taxidea taxus jeffersonii | reverse complement strand
TTCTGATCTACTACTTTTAGGCTCTCTCTTTGCTTAGAGGACCGCTTTCAATATTTCCTGTAGAGCTGGTTTGGTATTTGCAAATTCTTTTAGTTTTTGTTTGTCCTGGAAGCTTTTTATCTCTCCTTCTATTTTCAATGATAGCCTAGCTCGATATAGTATTTTTGGCTGCATGTTTTTCTCGTTTAGTGCTCTGAATATATCATGCCAGTTCTTTCTGGCCTGCCAGATCTCTGTGGATAAGTCTGCTGCCAGTCTAATTTTTTTTTTTTTTAAGATTTTATTTATTTATTAGTTAGAGAGCACAGGCAGACAAAGTGGCAGGCAGAAGCAGAGGGAGAAGCAGGCTCCCTGCCAAGCAAGGAGCCCGATGTGGGACTTGATCCCAGGACGCTGGGATCATGACCTGAGCTGAAGGCAGCTGCTTAACCAACTGAGCCACCCAGGAGTCCCCAGTCTAATATTTTTACTATTGTATGTTACAGACTTTTTGTCCTGGGCTACTTTCAGGATTTTCTCTTTGTCGCTAAGACTTGAAAATTTTACTATTAGATGGTGAGGTGTGGACCAATTCCTATTGATTTTGAGGGGGCTTCTCTGCACCTCCTGGATTTTGATACTTGTTCCCTTTGCCATATTAGGGAAATTCTCTACAATAATTCTCTCCAATATACTTTCTGCTCCCCTCTCTCTTCTTCTGGAATCCCAATTATTCTAATGTTGTTTCATCTTATGGTATCACTTAATCTCTCTAATTCTCCCCTCGTGGTCCAGTAGTTGTTTGTCTCTCTTTTGCTCAGCTTCTTTATTCTCTGTCATTTGGTCTTTTATATCACTAATTCTTTCTTCTGCCTTGTTTATCCTAGCGGTAAGAGCCTCCATTTTTTATTGCACCTCATTAATAGCTTTTTTGATTTCAACTTGGTTGATTTTAGTTCTTTTATTTCTCCAGATAGGGCTTTTATATCTCCGGACAGGGTTTCTCTAGTATATTCCATGCCTTTTTCAAGCCCGGCTAGCACCTTGAGAATCGTCATTCTGAACTCCAGATCTGACATATTACCAATGTCTGTATTGATTAGGTCCCTAGCTTTCCGTACTGCCTCTTGTTCTTTTTTTTTTTTTTTTTTTTTTTTTTTGTGGTGAATTTTTCAGCCTTTTCATTTTGTCCAGATTAGGTTATATGAAGGAGCAAATAAAATACTAAAAGGGTGGCAAAGACCCCAGGAAAATGTGCTTTAACCGAATCAGAAGAGACCCCAAATTGTAGGGGGGGATGGAGGGGGCAAAAAGAACTTCAGAAAAGAAAAAAAATTTAAAAAAGAAAATAAAGTATGAAAAATAATATATGTGTGTGTGTGTGTGTGTATTTATTTATTTATTTATTTATTAGACTGGTGACTAGAACAGGGTCACCCACTTAATTTTTGGGAGTATTTTGGTCTCTTAGAAGAAACTACCTCCCAAGATTTTAAAGAATGAAAAACATATAAGGGTAGACACATGAAGGGATGGAATATGACTATAAAGATGGAAAAAAAATTTTTTTTTAATTTCTAAAGAAGGACTTGATAAGGTAAGTTGGTTGGGAGAATAAAGAAAAAGAAAGTGGAGAGGATTTGCTTGGGCTGGGAACTAGAACAAGCACAGTGCTAGATTTAGGGTATATTTTGACTTATTAGAAGAAGTTGTACCCCACATTTTTTAGAAGAAAAAACCCTATATGGATACAAAAAATAAAGTTAGATACAATGAAGGATAAAATACGACTATAATAATGAAGGTTCAAAAAAGATTTTTTTTTTTAATGAAAGGTATTGTTAAGATAAAACTAGTTAAAAAAACATTAAAAGAGGAAAGGGTAAAAGTTAAAAATTTAGCAGAAGACAAAAAATAAAATTTAAAAAAATAATCAACTTTGCAAGACTAAAGAATCTTGGGATGAAAGCCATGAATTCCATGCTTTGCTTTCTCCTGCTCTGGAATTCTGCTGTTCTTGGTAAGTGAACTTGGGCTTGGCTCAATTTCTTGTTGATCTTCTGGGGGAGGGGCCTGTTGTAGTGATTCTTAGTGTCTTTGCCCCAGGTGGAATTACACCGCCCTTACCAGGGGCCAGGCTAAGTAATCCACTTGGGTTCGCTCTTGGGAGCTTTTGTTCCCTGAACGGGCTTTCTGTAGAGTTCCGGAGGATGAGAATGAAAATGGCGGCCTCCCAGTCTCCAGCCTGGAGGAGCCGAGAGCTCCTCAGTGTGCTCTCATAGAAAAGCGCCCAATCACTCCTGCCTCCCTGGCCTCCGGCTGTGCTCCGAGCTCATGAGCCTGTGACCAAGCGTCTCTGTCTCTGGCACACAGCTCCGCATGGAGTCTCTAAACCCCGCAGATCCCTGAGCTCTTTGAGGTCAGGGTCTCCCCGGATCTCGTGGGGACCCCACTCACAAAGCACTGGCCTGTGCCATGGATTACGGTTCAAGGTAACCCCAAGTTGAGAGCTCACTCCTCGGCTCTCTCTGTTGCTGGCTTCCCCGCTCTAATACCTGTGAGCTCTGCGACACTCAGACACCCCCGATCCTTCTGTGACCCTATGAGACCTGAGGCCATGCTGTCCCCACATGGGCTTCACCCCGGTTTAGCCTTTGGAGTGATGTCCTTCCGTGAAGCAGACTCTTAAAAGTCCTGATTTTGTGCTCTGTTGCTCAGCCGCTTGCCAGGAGCCAGCCCTCCCCGCCGCGGTCTATCTTCCTGTCGCTTTGGATTCCCTTCTCCACAGGTCCTACCTTTCAGAAAGTGGTCAATTTTCTGTTTCTAGAATTGCTGCTCTTCTCTTCGATCTCCTGTTGGATTTGTAGGTGTTCGGAATGGTTTGATAAGCTATCTAGTTGATCTCCTGCTACCTGATGTCGTCTCAGCCTGCTACTTCTCTGCCATCTTAATTCCTCCTTTTTTTTATTTTAAAGTAGGTTCCACAACCAACGTGTGGCTCAAACTCATGACCCCAAGATCAAGAGTTGCATGCTCTACCAACTGAGACAGCCAGGCACCCGCACCCTACCTTTGATTACTAAAATATACTTTTCAGTTATGTGTGTGTGTGTGTGTGTTACTTCAATAACGTCTACAGTGTAGCTTTTCACACTGCAAGTTGTGACCCAGTAGTAAGTTATGAAATTAGTCTAGTGGGTGAAAACTAGCAATTTTTGATAAGTTAAATATGCGAGAAAAATAACAGTATATTACTTATAGTAAGAGTAATAAGTATTTTTTGTTAAGCCTATTTTAGTTATGTATTTTTGGGAAGGAAAAATCTCTTTTTTCCTCCTACCCTCAGGTTCTCTGGCTGGGGCCCTGTGAATTAGAGACTGACAAAAGACAGATTAGTAAGAGCAAAACAAACTGAAGTTTATGCTTATACATGGGAGCACTCAGTGAGCAACTCCAGGGTTGGTGAGAAGAATTTGGGCATATATAGCATCTTAGCAAAGGATCAATAAATTTTCAAAGAGACAAGACAATGGACAAGGATTTTGAGTTCCTAGGGCTGCAAATTATGGGGAGCTAATGGTAGATAAAGGCTAAAGTTTGTTGCGTAGATTCCTCTGGTACCATTTCCAGGCTGATAAGGGTCCAGAGTTGGGGTTAACTTTTGTCCTTTCTGGTAAAGAGAGAAGGGAGAGGACATCTGTAAATTTATATCCTGCTTTTGGGCAATTAGGGAAAAGGCAGAGGGCTTTTCTTTTTGCTTCTTAGTTGTTGTCACCTCAGCTCTAAAGTGGCAGGTTTTGAGGTGTCATATTATGCCTCCTACAATATCTACATGCATGTGCTATCATGATGTAAAAACATTTATTTTTTTTTCCCTCATTCTCCCCACCCCAAAACATTTCTTGCTGTGAGTTACAAGGAAGAAAATGGAAAGCTGTGGATTGCAATTAAATGCAAAAACAATATGAGCTGCATGCTTTATAGTTCTCAGAATAGGCCAAGATTTTAAAGATTTTTATTTATTTATTTGTTAGAGAGAGAGAGCGAGCACAGGCAGGCAGAGGCAGAGGGAGAAGCAGGCTCCCTGCCGAGCAAGGAGCCCAATGTGGGACTCGATCCCAGGACGCTGGGATCATGACCTGAGCCGAAGGCAGCCGCTTAACCAACTGAGCCACCCAGGCGTCCCAAGGCCAAGATTTTATATATTGACTCTAGGGAAGCAATAAACTTATTTCAGTTATTAATTAGAAATTTTTGGCTTTGTACTGTCATAAGGTAATTTTAGAATGCGTTCTGAAAATTCATAAGACCTTCTGATAGAATAAGTATTAGATTTTGGCAATGTTCTTGAATTGTAATTGTTTTATTGAAGATCATTGTTTACATGTGCACTAATGTGTCAGTAACAGCAGTGTCTCAATAATAAAATTCTTCTGTTTAAGAAAAGGCAGTTTGATGAAAGGCAAATGAAATTGGGTATGTATTAGTATCTTCTGATATCATTTAACGTTAGTTTGGTTATTAACTAACAGAAACTGCTTTCATCACAGTATTTATGGAGCTTTTCATCCTGTCTAAGAAGCTTATATTTCAGGATAGATTCAGGCTTCCTGCGTGGAATTTTTTAGTTCATTTAGTTGATTCTTAATGTACCTAGTAGACAGATGTTAATATTACACTGAAATATTTAAGATTAATTCCAGTGCAATTTATTTCAGACTGAATTTAGTGGAAGCTTTTGTAGAAGATGCAGAATTGAGGCAGTGTTTACAAGAAGATTTACTTCGTCGATTCCCAGATCTTAACCGACTTGCCAAGAAATTTCAGAGACAAGCAGCAAACTTACAAGATTGTTACCGACTATATCAGGGTATAAATCAACTCCCTAACGTTATTCAGGCTCTGGAAAAATATGAAGGTAACGATAATTTTGTTTTTGTTTTCCTTCACTCTCAATATACTTAGCAAATGCGCTGTCCTTCTAAAGTTGGGTTTGTATTGACCTACAACTATGTTGCAGAAGTTGGAATCATAAGACAGCATTGCATTTTTGCTTTTTAGTGGTGAATATAGGGGTAACTAAATTTATTGCGTTAGTAGTGGCTGTTGAACAGGGTTCAATTGCTAAAGACTTGCAGGACCCAAAACGACATTGTTTTCAAATCTATAGTTTATTAAAGGAGAAAAGTACAGTCCAGCAGCAATACCAAAGGAAGTATAATGCCTCACAGCCAAAGTCTCACAGCAGGGGGCCAGGGAGGTCCAGGTGGCTCTAGCTCCTGTTGTCCTTCCTTGTTTTTTTTTTGTTAAGATTTTATTTGAGAGAGGGAGAGAGCAATAGAGAGCATAAGCGGGGAGGAGAGGAAGAAGCAGGGTCTCTGCTGAGCAAGGAGGCCATGTGGGGCCTGAGCCTAGGACTTTGAGATCACAACCTGAGCTGAAGGCAGCTGCTTAACCAGCATAGCCAGCCAGGTGCCCTAAGACAGGGTTTTGATGATCTAACAGTTGGCATCAAAGTGAAGTTCCCAGAGTAAAGTATGAAAAGTCACATATTATTTAATCGATATGGTATTGGTGGGTAAAATCAGCTTTCTCTTACAAGCGTTGTTTTTAACTTTTAAGTGAATATAGGTACTAAATTATTTGTTGCATAAAGTTATATGAAGTTATATATCTAATACATAAAGCATTTTAAGTTTCAGAGTTAAAAATCACCATCCCTTAGACTGTTAAACCTTTCAGTATTATGAGAAAGCTTTTTCTGCAGACAGACTTAAAAAACTCAACTCTGTGATCACAGGATATAAATAAGCATAGATTTAATTTTAATTTTATGGTAGCTTTTTCACTTAATTATTTAGCAAAGCATGAAAGATACCTTAAGTACCAGTGTATAAAGAGTGTTCCCATTCTAGTCAAGGCTCCTCTTTAGACTGATGACACTTAAAAGCCCTTGCATTTTGTTTCACCAAAGTGGAATTAAAGAAAATGGGTCTTACCCTATGCCCACATTTCTTTAGTGTGGCTTAGGCTGCCATTTACCCTCCCTGTGCTTCAGTTTCTTCATCCAGTAAAAGAAGATCTTTTACTCCGGTGCTTTTCTGATTTCATATGCTCTGGCTCAACTCCAGCGGGATCAACTGGGAGCACAAGGGGACTGACCAGTAGCAAGGCTGTAATAATCAGATTTCCATGGAGATAGGCTTTTTAAACAATTAATTCACTCTTATCCTCTTATATCAGCTGTTTTGAACCTTTTCTCTCCTACATCTCTTCCTTCCTATAGGAAAAAAAAATCTTTGTTCCTGTGTTCTCTTTTGCTTGGACCTCTTTTTCACTCTCTGTTCCCAGCCAAGTTTCTGAAAGCTACATTTCCATCTTCCATTTGCTCAGCCTGCCTTGCCTTAGCAATTTTCTAAGTTACTTATTGCTGCTGAATCCAGCAAGCATGGTCTAGTCATTATCTTATCAGCCTTCACTGCTGAGTTTGACTTTTTTATTTCCAGTTTTATTGAGCTATAACTAACATACAACGTAGTGTAAGTTTAGGTGTGCAACGTGATTTGAAATATGTATGTATTGTGAAATAATTACAATTAGTTAACATCTGTCACCTCACATAGTTTTTTTCTTGGTGTTGAACTTTTTAAGATTTTTGTTCATTTGACAGAGAGGGCACAAGCAGGGGGAGCGGCAGGCAGAGAGTGAGAGAAGCAGGCTCCCTGCAGATCAGGGAGCCCGATGTGGGGCTCAATCCCAGGACCCTGGGATCATGACCTGAGCCAAAGGCAGACGTTTAACTGACTAAGCTACCCAGGTGCCCCTTGTGTTGAGAGCTTTTAAGACCTAATCTCTTAGAGATTTCAAATATTATATAAGACAGTATTTTTTAACTATAAGTCACCGTACTATACATTATTACATCCCCAGAACTTAAATCTTATAACTGGAAGTTTGTACCTTTTGAAGACCTTCCCCCATTTCCCCACCCCCAGCTGCTGGGAAACACCATTCTTGTGTATTTGATTCCATATATAAGTGAAATGATAAGTGACTTTGTCTGCTTGACTTATTTCACTTAGCGTAATGCCCTCAGGGTCCACCGTGTTGTACAAATGGCAGGATTTCCTTCTTTTTTTATGACTGAATAATCCATTGTATATATACACCACACTGAGCCACCCAGGCACCCCAACGCTGGGACTTTTGAATGCATTCTAAGAAGCTTCTTGACATTTTATACAAGACTTTGTGTATGTGTATTTTTTCTGGGAAGAGATCTGTAACTTTCATCAGATATTCAAAAACATATGTAAAACTCCCCTACCCTCAAGAGAAAGGGTAAAAAATACTGCTGTGTACATTCTTTGGGGAATCTTTCTCATTCCCTGAAATAAGCAGAGAAATTAGGAATTGAGCTTAAGAGTAGCTTGGCTGTCCTCCTCCTGCATATGTGTGGCTCAATGTACTCGAGAGTTTTGCAACAGGTCAGTGATTTCCTACTTTTGGGGGGTTACACTTAAGTTTTATATACCTGTAAGAGAACATAACATTTATCTAAATCAAAAGCTTCACATTACCAGTTTGGCAACTGATGTTTGCTTTATGATACTTGAAGTCACCCAGCCTAGAGAATATTAGATTAAAGGAAGACTCTTCCAGGTGTTATGGTGCTAAGAGCTGTGTTCTTTTCTCTCTCTCTTTCTTTTTTTTTTAAATGATTTTGTTTCTTTATGAGAGAGAATACAATCAGAGGGAGTGGCAGGGAGAGGGAGAAATAGGCTCCCTACTGAGCAAGGAGCCTCCTATGGGACTCAATCCCAGGACCCTGGGATCATGACCTGAGCTGAAGGCAGATGCTTAACCGACTAAGCCACCCAGGCGCCCCTCTTTTCATTCTATAAGAAACTTCGAATGGGGCACCTGGGACGCTCAGTTAAGTGTCTGCCTTCGGCTTGGGTCATGATCCCATGATTCTGGGATGAAGCCCCTTGTAGGGCTCCCTGCTCAGTGGGGAGTCTGCTTCTGCCCCTCCCCTGCTTGTGCTTTCTCTCTCTCTCTCTCTCACCTTATCTCTCTGTGAAATAAATAAAAATATTTTAAAAAAAAGAAAGAAACATTGGAGATCCCAGGTGTGCCCTAGTCATTAGGAACCTAACTAATCTGAATTTTTCTTAAAAACAACAGAATGGAGACTCCTGGCTGGCACAGTCAGTAGAGCATGCCACTCTTGATTTCGGGGTTGGGAGTTTGAACCCCATTGGGTGCAAAAATAAAAGGCAGGCATGGCATTTTTCTGAGTTCCATGTAGCTCTTTAGCCTGCTGATTGATTGCATGGAGAAAGCCAAAACTGAGGCTAACTTCTGGGGAAAATAAACCAAATGCACTGTCCTTAAAAGACTTTTTATTTATTTATTTGAGAGAGAGAGAAAGCACGAGCAACAGGGAGGGGCAGAGGGAGAAGGAGAAGTAGATTCCCCGCTGGGCAGGGAGCCTGATTCAGGGCTCAGTCCCAGGACCCTGAGATCATGACCTGAGCGGAAGGCAGACGCTTAACCCACTGAGCCACCCAGGTGCCCATGCACTGTCCTTAAAAGTAGAATCATAGGGACACCTGGGTGGCTTAGTGGGTTAAGCAGCTGCCTTCGGCTCAGGTCATGATCCCAGCGTCCTGGGATCAAGTCCCACATCGGGCTTCTTGCTTGGCAGGGAGCCTGCTTCTCCCTCTGCCTCTGCCTGCCACTCTGTCTGCCTGTGCTCGCTCTCTCTAACAAATAAATAAAATCTTAAAAAAAAAGTAGAATCATAATATAAGAAAATTCTTTCTATGGGCATTTGGGTGGCTCAGTGGGTTAAGTGTCCAACTCTTGGTTTTTGGCTCAGGTCATGATCTCAGGGTCATGAGATAAAACTCCAAGCCATCTATGAAGTGCTGTGTGTGGAGCCTATTTGCGATTGTCTCCCTCTGCCCAAGCCCATCCCTATGTGCACTCCTTTTTAGTATATTAGGATATTGCTAGAAGTTGAGGATGTTCTCCTGCTGTCTTTGTTTTTGGCTTTTGATTAAGTCTAGGTTTAAAGTTATTTTAACATTATTCCCGAAAAAAATAAAAGTAAGTTCAGAGACAGCAGGGGGCAGCAACAGTCTAGAAAGCCGACTTGCATCAAGTGCTAGAAACTCTACTCTGAATCATCTTTCTCCTGTAAGAAATAGTTTTTTGAAAAGTATACTCTGCTTCCCTTACTCCTTGTAGCTTTTAAAATTAAAATATTGAGGCAAAACCTAAAATAATGGGTGTTATGCATTTAGGGAAAATCTCTGATGGTGCTTTAAACAACTCTAAATATCTAGATTATTTTATTGATAAATTTTATTCTGACAGCCATCATATTGAAGCACATAACTTTTCCTCTTCCCATATCCAGTTAATCATGTTTCTGTTTAATTACTTCTTAAAAAACTCATATTTGTTCTTTCCCCTCCTGTGGTTTGTGCATCCTCCTCAGTGAACCCGTAGTAATGTTTCCCATCTGATTGTGTCATTTTTTCCCCTTCAATTCAGAACACAGTAATTGCTTCCTCTGACCTGTAGGACCAGAGGGGTCTGGTCTGAATTTTAACAGCAAGTAATTATTTACTGACAAATTACTTTACTAAGAAGGTTGTGCTCATTTACGGTTCTAGTCACAAGGTTGTTTTGTTTGTTTTTTGAGATTTTATCCATTCATTTGATGCAAGAGCACAAGCAGGGGGAGCAGCAGGCAGCACAAGAGGAAGAAGCAGACTCCCTGCTGCAGGGAGCCCTACAGGGGGCCTCATCCCAGAATCACGGGATCATGACCCAAGCCCAAGGCAGACACTTAACTGACTGAGCCACCCAGGCGCCCCTCCAGTTTAATAAGAAAATTATTTATATGATTAATAAGATTAATAAGAAAATTTCTTTATATGCTCACCAGCACTATTTGCTTTTTATTGTGGTGGTTAGTTAGTATGTTTTAGTGGTTAGTATATCTTGTTGGAAATGTTTAGTGGGATCTGGGTGTAAGATCGTTTGAATGGAGGGATAGAGATGCAGTCTAAGATGCAGTCTATTGGTCCAAGAATATATTCCAAAAGAAAAAGAATTAGAAAATTGCTGTTAAGTGATGGGTGAGAGAAAGTAAAAATAGTCTTATAAAGTTGGGACAGTAAAGGAAAACTCAGGTTATTCCTGTCTTTTCCTCCTGTGAGTCTTTCTCCTGTGTCTCTCCTTTGCTGTCACACAGAGCACTGCACTTCGATCTCTAGGTGTGTGGAACTTTTCCCTCCATACCAATGTTTTGAGACACCAGCTGGGTATCCTGCAATGTAACTTAGCTCTGACATTATCTACCTGGAGATAGCACCACATCCCACAGGTTAAGGGCATAGTTCACAAGGTACCTGTTACAAGCTGGGGTTGTCACCTGTTCTTTTGACCCGACTGGCTATAGATCGAAGGTTCCTCTGATACCCACTCCTTGGATTTGATTAATTTGCTAGAGCAGCTCACAGAAGTCAGGGAAACAAATTCACCAGTTTGATTAAAGGATACAGATGAACAGCCAGATGAGGAGACACATAGGACCAGGTCTGGGATGGGCAGGAGATACTGTCCTTGGTTTGGGTTGTGTTTACTCAACTTGGAACCTCTCTGAACTCCCTATTACTGAGACTTTATGGGGCTTCCTCAGGCATTCTCAATTGTTAACTCCATTTCTAGTCCCTCTTCTGTCCCTGAAGAATGAAGGGGTAGAACAAAAGTTCTAGAAGTCATCAACCCTTTTATTTTAGGTAAACTCTGCCCAAATGTAGGGCCCAAATTTATAGCCCCGTGATCAAGAGTTGTGTGCTTTACTGACATAGCCAGGCAGGAGCCCCTAGAAATCACCCTTGCTCCTAGTGTTCTTAATACTTAGGAAATTACAAGGGTTTATAAGAGTTCTGTGCCTGTGTGATGAGTATGTTTCCTATTATCTCACAGGGACTGCTAGCACAAGTGTAAAATGATACTCATAAATATCAGTGGAATCCAAAGAAAAAATCATTGTAGGAAAGAAAAGTACTATTTTGTCAAAATGATAATAGTAATAAAGGAAAATGAGGGGTGGTGTCAGAGAAAGTATTACTTGCAAGTGGAGGGACTGAAACAAGTGGCTGTGCTTAACAAAAGGGATGATGTGGCTGGAGAAACAGAAAAGAGAGGATGAGTGAAGGAAGTGGGTGGGGCCCATGAGGAAGCACGAGAGGCCCATACTGCAGAGTGGCTGACAGCAGGGAAGAAAGAGCAGAGATGGCCTTGTGCCCAAAGTCATCATTCAGAGTGGTTTAATTACTTAGCTATTTTACCATGATTCACCTGCACTTCTCCTTCTCTTGCTTCTTCATTTAATTTGGGAATTTGTTGGCTCCAGCCTCATATTTGTGTGAACACTTAAACTTTCATTAGGAGTATCTTATTCTCATCTTTTCCACTTACCTGGAGTTTTATTTTTAATTTTTTTTTTAAAGATTTTAGTTATTTATTTGAGAGAGAGTGAGGATGAGCAGGGGAAAGGGGAGAAGGAGAAGGAAACTCCCCGCTGAGCAGGGAGCCTGATAAGGAGCTCAATCCCAGGGCTCAAGGACCATGACGGGAGCGGAAGGGAGATACCTAACTGACTGAACCACCCAGGTGCCCCTTACCTGGACTTTTAAATACATTTCATAAATACATTAAAGGGGTCAGGTGAAGTTTAATAGTGCTTAGTAAAACTTCAAGATTGAAATTAATAATACAAAGATTTATGTAAAATTAGTGAAATGTAGGCATAGAATGTATGTTTAAATCTTTGTTAATTGAAACTGATACCTCTTAATATCATTTACCAAAATATTTAATAGAATAAAATGTTAATGCCAACTATATAATTAATTTAGACATCAGGTTGATTTTTGTAGTCATGGACTGTTTGAACATTCTGATGTAGCAGACTTGTGACTAGCACCAGGCCTTGACTCTGAGGTTAGTGTCATTAGGGCATGGCTAAGGAGGCACTTCTGTCTGCTGTCCAGAACTAGACTATAGTTTGTTTTGATTTTAGTGTTACTTGTTCGTCTAACTTAATTAGCAGTCACATGGTGATTTTGTCTTTTTTTTTTTTTTAACTAAAAATTTTTTTTTTATAACACAATGATTCATGAATTTCGGGGGTACAACATAGTAACTCAGCAACTCTGTTTGCTGTTATGCTGTGCTCACAAGTAGAGCCACCATGTTTCACCCTGAACCCTATGACAGTACCATTGACTAGATTCCCTGTACTGTACCTTTCATCCGTGTGATTTACGCATTCCATAATTGGACGCCTATATCTCCTACTCCCCTTTACCCGTCTCCCTAGTTTTCACCCTTCTGGCAACCATCATTTTGTTCTCAGTATTTATGGGTCTTTTTCTGCTTTTTGCTTGTTTATTCTTTTGTTTTTTAGATTCCATATATGAGTGAAATCATATGATACTTGTTTTTCTCAGTATGACTTATTTCAGTTAGCATAATAACCTCTCCATCTATGTTGTCACAAATAGCAGGATCAATGACTGAGTGATATAATCAGTGTGTATATGTATGTGTATACACCACATCTTCTTTACTGATTCATCTGTCCGTGGATACGTAGGTTGCTTCCGTATCTTCATTATTGTAAATAATGCAGTAAATGGAGAGGTACGTGTATCTTTTTCAAATTAGCATTTTTGTTTTGTTTGGGTAAAAAATACCCAGTAGTGGAATTACTGGATCATGTAGTATTTCTGATTTTAATTTTTTGAGGAGCCTCCCTACTGTTTTCCACAGTGACTGCACCAGTTTACATTCCCACCAACAGAGTATAAAGGTTCCTTTTCCTCTATATCCTCACTAACATTCGTTATTTCTTGTTTTACTTATTCTAGCCACTTGATGGATGTAAGGTGATATTTCACTGTGGTTTTGATTTGCATTTCCCTGGTGATTAATGATACTGAGGATTTTTTCATGTATCTATTGGCCATTTGTATGTCTTCTTTGTAAAAGTGTCTATTTAGGTCCTCTGTCCATTTTTTAAAATTACTTTTATTAACATAAAATGTATTATTTGTCCCAGGAGGTCTGTGAATCATCAGGCTTACACATTTCACAGCATTCACCATAGCGCATACCTTCCCCAATGTCCATAACCCAACCACCCTCTCCCTACCTCCTCACCCCCCAGCAACCCTCAGTTTGTTTTGTGAGATTAAGAGTCTCTTAATGGTTTGTCTCCCTCCCAATCCCATCTTGTTTCATTTTTTCCTTCCCTACCCCCCATAACCCCCCCCGCACTGCCTCTCAAATTCCTTTTTTCTGTCTCTGATGACTTATTTCGCTCACTATAATACCCTCTAGTTGCATCCGTGTCGTTGCAAATGGCAAGATTTCATTTCTTTTGATGTTCTGTCCATTTCTTTAAATTAACATATAATGTATTATTACCCCCAGGGGTACATGTCTGTGAATCGCCAGGTTTACACACTTCACAGCACTCACTATAGCACATATCCTCCCCAATCTCCATAACCCCACCACCCTCTCCCTACCCTCCTCCCCTACCCCCCTCCCCTCAGCCCCCCTCAGTTTGTTTTGTGACATTAAGAGTCTCTTATGGTTTGTCTCCCTCCCTATCCCATCTTGTTTCATTTATTCTTTTCCTACCCCCCAAACCCCCCCACATTGCATCTCCACTTCCTCATTTCAGGGAGAGCATATGATGGTTGTCTTTCTCCGATTGACTAATTTCGCTAAGCATAATACCTTCTGGTTCCATCCACGTCATCGCAAATGCTCTGTCCATTTTTAATCGGAGGTTTTGTTTTTTTGGTCTTGAGTGTAGAAGTTCTTTTTTTAAATTTTTTTAAATTTTTATTTATTTGTCAGAGAGGGAGAGGGAGGGAGCACAGGCAGACAGAGTGGCAGGCAGAGGCAGAGGAAGAACTTGCAGGTTCCCTGCCGAGCAAGGAGCCCGACACCAGGCTGGAAGCCCAATGGGGGACTCGATCCCAGGACGCCGGGATCATGACCTGAGCCGAAGGCAGCCGCTCAACCAACTGAGCCACCCAGGTGTCCCTTGAGTGTAGAAGTTCTTATTACGTATTTTAGATATTAACCTCTTAATGATAATATTACTTGAAAATATCTTCACCCATTCAGTACGTTGCCTTTTTTGGAGAGAGAGAGAATATGAGAGAACATTGTGGGGGGAGGGTCAGAGGGAGAGGCAGACTTCCTGCTGAGCAGGGAGCCTGATATGGGACTTAATTGGGACTCCAGGCTCCTGACCTCAGCTGAAGGCAGTCACTTCACCAACTGAGCCACCCAGGCGCCCGCCATTTTGTTTTGTTGATGGTTTCCTTCACTGCAAAGCTTTTTATTTTGGTATGGTCCCAATTGACTTTCTCTTTTGTTTCCCTTGCCTTAGGAGACAGAGCTAGAAAAAAGTTGCTACAGTCAGTGTCAAAGAAATTACTGCCTATGTCTTTCTTCTAGGAGTTTTATGGCTTCATGTTTCACAGTTAGGTCTTTAATCCATTTCAAGTTTATTTTTGTGTATGCTGTCCAGAAGTTATATATCTTCTAGTGCTTGGCAGTGAATGGTGTTCCTACAGAAATTTTAATTATTTGATTACTTGGACATTTCATATTTTGATGCACCTGAGAAGCTAACAGTTATTTCCTTGTGTCATATTTGGTATGCTTGCTACGTGAGCGTTATGTGTATCAGAACTAATGACCAGTGATTGCTTCACCAGTCTTGTGATTGCTTCCTTCAATAAGTCATTCATTCAACAGCTAGTTCATTTGTTCCAGGCATTGTTCTAGGGGGTACAACAGTAGATGTGACAGATAATGTCTCTGTTTTTATGGAGGGTCAGCAATACTGGAAGGCTAGGGGGAGACGGACAATAAACGTCAGTGAACAAGACTTTCAAGTAGTAATAAGTATAGTAAAGGAAATATAATATATTGATATGATAGAGTGACTTGGCTGGGGCCAGGGAGACACTCGAACTGTTGGTCAGGGATGGTCTCTCTGGAATTGCTGTCTGAGTTCTACAGCTTGAATGATGATAAGGAGCCAGCTGTTTAAGATCTGAGGGGAGGCTAGTGGAACCAGCTAGTGCAAGTGTTGAAGGCTTGACTTGCTGAAGGAGCAAGGGAAGTCTAGAGTGATCAAGCACAGAGATAGAGAATAAGGGCCATGTTAGGAGTAGAGGCCAGAAAGGTAAAGACTGTTTGAGGTTTTTAACTTCCTGTGTGCTGTGGACCCTAAAAAGCCTACTAAGGTCTTAAGTTTTAAATTAATAATGAGTTTAAATGATACTTAAAATCATCTCCAAGCTATAATATGATATGAAAATATATCTGGGATTTTGTTAGATGACAAAGACATAGGTACTGGGAATACCACTGTAGTTTATTGCACACATTAATAATGGAAAGAGATGTCACATTCTGGTTAGAGGTTAAGAGAAAATGAAGGTAGAATTTGTTTCTTTTGTTTATGTAGTACTTTGAATTTAAGGGTCTGTAGTCCTTGTGTTAAGACACTAGTAAAGACTGTAGGACTTTCTAGGCTGTGATAACTAGTGAAAAAATGGAGTTTATAAAAAACCAGTTGGTGTCCCTCACTTGATGCAGTATATTCTGTATAATGCAATATATTCATCAGTAAAAGGGAATGGAGTACTGATGCGTGGTGCCACAAGGATGAACCTTGAAACATTATGCTAAGTAAAAAAAGGCAGTCACAGTATCATGTGATCCGTTTACGTGGAATACGCGAATAGGCAAATCTATAGTAGAGTGGGTTATAGGTTGCCTGGACTTGGAGGAGTGGCAGAAGGTTGGAGAGTAATGGTAAGTTACTGCTAATGGGTACAGGGTTCCCTTTCTCTTCAGGAGCAGTGAGTGTTTGAAAATTGATTGTGGTGGTGGTTTCGCAAATCTGTCAATAAATTAAAAACCATTGGATTGTGCACTTTAAAATGGAGAGTTGTTTGGTATGTGGATTACATCTCTATTATTTTTAATTTAAAAAACCATAACCATCTGTGGGGAAAAACCCAGTTAGATATTGGCAGCTGGGGCTTAGTACAAATTATAGGTAGGGGAAGGAATTCTAAATTTTAGTGAGAGTTTGCAGGATAAGGAGCAGGTGAACTCAGAAGGGGCCTGTTAACTCTGAGGATGACAGGTTTTGAAGGTTGTATAGGTATTTCTGTAATAATACCACGTGTTTATTCTTAGCAAACTTAACTTTCTTCAGTGTTGTGTGCTGGAAAACATAACAACTTACAGAAAAAAAAAAAAACAGGAATTTAGGTAGACCTCAAAATACATGAAAATTTTGAAGTGATTACTAGCAAAAGCATTAGCACATTTTAATAGAACAGTAGCCTGCATACATTTCCATTGCTTTTGTACCTAGCATGAGCATCAGGTGATTCTTTGCATGCAGCCTTAAAGTCTTGAGTTCTTGTTCTTCCTTTGAGATGCCCCGTAAGGCTGTTTGCTTCTAAAAAGGGTCAATTTCACGAAAGATAAACATCTGAACCAGGGTACAGAATTTAGTTTAAAAAAAAAAAATTCTTTTAAACACCAGCAGATGTTTTTGTTCTTTTCATCTATACTTTTCTTGGTTATCTTAGCATAGTGCTAAACACACTGGCCATTGGGCCAACTACTCCAAGGTCTTTCATATATGGCTGAATTTACTCTGAAAGCTTGCCCTTGATCACTTAAAAACATTAGTGGGCTAGGAAAAAATAATTTGTGAACCAGTGCCACCTCCTCACCTTGCTTTCATCATTCTCCTATTTACCAATAACGTATGAGCTAGCTAATTCAGAATAAAGAACCAGGCATTGAAGCACAACAGACACTATGTGGGCAAAGTGTTGTTTATAGACTGTCTAAATAATGTTTCACACATATGTACTATTTTCTAAATATGTGTAGATGCTGTTGTGATTAATAAAAGATGAATTCTTGCAGTAATTTTGCTGACTTTTCATCATTTTCTCAATCAAGAGCTACTGCTACTTCTAGAAAAGATAAGAAACTCTTGCTTTGGAGCAAAATGCAGTAGGCTAGAGATCACCTGTAGAATTCTTGTAAAAGAATTTATTGGAAATAAATTTATTGGATCAGAAAAAAAAAAATCCTTGCAATGTAACCAGTAACAATATATGGTAACCGTAGCTGAGCTCCTGTTAATTGTCAAGGATATTATATTAAGTGTTAATGTAGAGTTATCTCATTTATTCCTCTTCTGGGTTACTGTTGTCATTACTCCTGTTGACAGGGGAAAGGGGCTCAGAATAATGTGCTCCAGATCACAGAGCCAGTAGGTAGCAGAATTGGGCTTGGTACCCAGGTCTGTACCTCATGCCTTTCACACTGTAGACTCTGTTGCTTCACTTACTCGTTATATAATTCCGCTGCATGTGCTCTTAAATAACATCAAGTGCCAGTGTAAATACTTGGCTTGATTTAACCTCTGTTAATTGGAGCACTGTATTATTAGTGGAAATTAGGGATATAAGAAGGTAAGTTAGAGGCATTTTATTTTAATGACTTTGACTTTGGGTTATTAAATCTTCAGAGAAATACAGTTCATTTAGTTGTAATTAATTTCATGTTTCTGCATCTCTAGTGTTCCTCATGAAGGAGATTACAGACAGGCAGGGGAGGCAGTGTTTTATTAGGAAGCATTGCGTGCTAGACGATCTCCTTTCCTATAAAATAAATATTAAGCACATGTCAATTAAAATATGGGAGTAAATTTTAGAGACTGGCTACACTATTTGTGCTTTTTGATCAAATGCTGTTTGTTACCTGAGATGAATTTTATTTTACTATTTTTTGCTCTCTTTTAGGAAAACACCAGAGTTTATTGTTGGCCATTTTTGTCACTCCTCTTATTGATCTTCGTTCCGATTTCTCCAAATTTCAGGAAATGATAGAAACAACTTTAGATATGGATCAGGTATGTAATCTACTCTTGAATTCAAGCAGCAAAGTATTTTTTAAATGAATGTCAGAAAATTTTTCAGAGGTTTGTTTTGTTTTGTTTTAAGTATTTGATTTTGGTATTTTTGTGAGGCATCTTTGAGACCATGGATGTAAGATTAAGTTACAA
>ML099460.1:17402-31156 GCA_003697995.1 Taxidea taxus jeffersonii | reverse complement strand
TGAGGCGAGGCTAGAGAATTTGCATTCCTCACATGTACCCAGATGCTGCTGCTTGTCTGGCAACCACAGTTTGAGAATTTATAAAATAAATTACTCCTAATAAATTAGAAATGCAATCATATTTCAAAGTGAGAATGAGCTTGTGATTTCTTTTCACCGATTTGCAGCCTGCTGCAAGTGCTGCGGTCTTGGGCAATCACTGGGCATTATCTGGCCAGAAGTTGGTGTGTATAAGTTGAGAATGTTGAAGAGTTTCTTAAAATTTGTAGCCCCTCTGTAAATGTACAGTTCTTCTGTTGAAGACCCCATGCATCTGCCTTTTTATCTGGGTCATCATGTTCATAGCCTGCCCAATAGATGCAGAGGCCCTGCCAAATAGGACCTCTCTTCTCCCTCTCCCGCTCTGGGACATTAAAAGCTGTCCTCTGCAGTAAGCAGATTGTTTGCATTATACACAGGATATTAGCCACTACTATGATAATTACAAAAAGTAGCAGGATGATAAAAGGTTGGATACTTTTGCTTCATATTATGCATTTTTATTTACTCCTTCCCCACCTTCTGGCTTTTCTCTCCTGTCCTACAGTACTTTGCTGCATAGATCCCGCCCTTGGGATACATACTCACTGGCCCAGATAAGCCAAAATGATGATGTACCAAAATGCCAAAATTGAATCTTTAAAGTGTTTTCTTTATTTGAAGCTTTTCTGCTTATAAAGGTTAACACCTACTATTGGAACAAGTGAAACAAAATGATACAAAGAAGTATAGAGGCCAAAGTTGATGATTCTTCCCTCTTCAGATGAACAATGTTGGCAGTCTGGTCTGCTTCCTCCAGCTCCATTATACTAACTTTTCCTAATTGTGGGTTAAGATTTTTTACTTTGATCTGAAATATCGATACATATCTGTTAAACTAAAGTATACTGTGACCGTAAAATAGTAGTGTTAATTCTCAATTAATGCTACAGAATTAGTGTTGTAAGATTTTGTGTCTGGGAAGAGTAGATTTTAGGAATGCAGGCAGTGCAATTATATGGATATAGACTGGAAAAGAAGAGGTTATTTGTCCTAATTTCATTGCCATCACTTAAAATTTTTAACAAACCTTGATTTCTTTCTTTGCTTTTTAGTTTTTTTGAGATTTTATTTATTTATTTGACAGACAGAGATCACAAGTAGACAGAAAGGAGGGCAGAGAGAGAGAGGGAAGCAGGCTCCCTGCTGAGCAGAGAGCCCAATGTGGGGCTCGATCCCAGGACCCTGAGATCATGTCCTGAGCCGAAGGCAGAGGCTTTAGCCCACTGAGCCACCCCCAAACCTTGATTTCTTAATCTGAAAGTAAAACATTAAGTAGTTAACTTTGTAAGGGGGGAGAAAACTTTCTGTTCTGTTCATTGTTTGGAGCTCTGCTAATTAAACTGATAAAGAGATTAGCAAGAGGACAGATTTTTGAGTTCACAGAAAAATGTGACTCAAGAGGCTGTTAGAATTTGGGGCTTATATATTGTTGCTTGGGGAATAGGAGAGGAGGAAAACGAGCACTTAGGGGAAAACAAATGACTTTTAGGAGTGATTTATGATAATTTTGACTTCCTTGGTTGTGAAACTCCCTGGGAGGGGATTTACAACAACAATTCTTTTGGGAGGTTCTGCTTTTAGGGAGATAAGAGAGTTCAGAAACAAAGTCTATTCTGGGATGCTTTCATCTTTGAATAATTTTTATGCCACTATGACATATTCTGGACCCCTCATCAACATTAACTACTGTGTCAATCCCACCCCCACTAGACTGTTTGAGGTTAAACTCAGTATCAGTTAGGACTGTTTATTTTGCACATAACTTGAACCTCAGTACACCCTGGTGTATGAAATTAGAAGTCTAGAAATAGGGTTAGTTTTAATTTAGAGTTGCTTAATCCAGCAGCTCAATGACAGCATCCAAAGGACCTAATTTCTTGATCTTTTCTATGTTTGTGATTTGAATTTCAGCTTAACGCTGGTTCCTCTTTAGTCCTAGGTTGGCTGCCTGTCAGTAGCAATTCATGTAACATTCCAAGGAAGAGTCCTGCAAGTTGCCTTGATGGGGCCATTTAAGTGGTGATTGTCGCCAGGGATATAGAATGATGATGGGCCTAAGACAACTAGGAGGTGGTTGGTATCCCTCTGTTGGAGATAGGTAAATGACAGATAAATGGAGAGCACTACTGGAAAGGGGAAAGAAGGGGAATGACTGTGCTGTAGACAACCAGCCATGTCTACTAAGATACTGTCCTGTAAATAAAGGCTTTCATGTTTTATAGTATGAGGCTGTCTTTTAAGATTCCTAGTTATAACCTGCTCTAGATTCTCTAGGGAATCAGCCTTATACAGTATCTTCTTTATTCTGTTATAAACCTTTAAACTTACCTTGGGTTATAAAGTGAATTCAACCCTTCACTGTCATTGTAGATATTTTTAATGAATTTACACATTTAAGTTATATGACTCAGAACTACTTTGAACAGACCTCAGAGGATAGCAATCATTTCATGTATGCTTTCTGAAAGCTTTACTCATGTTTTCCAGCTGTGCACTTAGGAGCTTAAGTGATGAAGGGAGCAGTAATTTACATGCATGGATGGGTTAATTTGCCTTTTTCCCTAGGCTTAGCTTTGTATGTAATGCTTCAGGTGCTTTTGTGTCTGCTTTCCATACATCTTATGGAAAGATTTTCTATTTCGGAAGTAAATAGAAATGTAGATCTGTGCTGCCCCAGGACAAGGTTCAAAAAGGCAATGAATTTTCACCAAAAAATAGTTTCAGTTAGATTGGGTGATTCAGTGAGATACATTAAGTTTTTTAAAATCTTTCTATACCATATTTGAGCACTTTACTTTTTAATATTAGTTTTCATATGCACTTATTAACTGACATTTCCTCTATTACTAGAAAAGAAGTAATGTTAGATAAATCCTTACTGACAATACTGGTACAGAAAAAATTGAAACAGTTTTTAAAAAGCCACAGTTGCATGATCGTAATACAACTATATCATTGTGTGAGTGTATGTAACCTGTAAAGGTACTGTAGTATATAAATGCTTCAGTGTTTTTGTTCTTGGAAATGAAAAAGAAGTATCAAAAAAGGAAGTATTCATATTCTCCCACCTAGAATTATCTCTAAATACATGTTGACATTTTTGCTTATAGTTGTCCTTTTTTCCTATCTATCTCTCTCTCTATTTATTTATTTATTTCTATTGAAGTGTAGTTGGCACACTATGTTTCAGGTGTACAACGTGGAGAAGTCAACATGTAATGCTATTTGCTCAATGTACAATGCTCCTACAGTACCATTGACTATATTCCCTGAGCTGCATGTTTTCATCCCTGCAACTTACTCATTCCATAATGGAAAGCCGGTGCCTCCCACTCCCCTCTGCTGGTCTTGCCCAGTCCTCCCATCCCCCTGCCTTCTGGCACTTATCACTTCTTTGTATTTATGGGTCTGTTTCTGCTTTTGTTTGTTGGTGGACCTTTTGGTTGTTTCTGACTCTTGGCTATTATGATTGGGGCTTGATATACAAGTATTTGAGTACCTGTTTCCAGTTCTTTAGGTATTTATTTAGGAATAGAATTGCTGGGTCATATGGTAATTTTATGTTTAACTTTTTGAGGAATTACTAAATTGTTTTTCTAAGTGTCTGCGCCATTTAACATTCCCACAAGCAATACAGGAGGTTTCCAGTTTCTTCACAGTGTTACTAATAATTCTTTTTTTTTTTTTTTAAGATTTATTAATTTTAGAGAGGAAGTGAGAGAGCTGGCACGTATGGGGGCTTCAGTCAGAGGGAGGGGGAGAGAAATCCTGAGCACAGAACCCAACAAAGGGCTCAATCCTAGGACCCAGAGATGATGACCTGAGAGGAAATCAAGAGTCAGCTGCTTAACCAACTGATGAGCCACTGTATTTGTTTTTTGGGCATTGTCTTGATAGCCAGTCTGGTGGATGTGAAGTGGTATTTCATTATGGTTTTGATTTGCATTACCCTGGTGGCTAATGATGTTGGGCATGTTTTCATATATTTGGTGGCCATTTATTCATCTGTCTTTGGAGAAATTTCTATCCAGATTCTTTGCTCATTTTATAATTGGGTTGTCTTTTTGTTGAGGAGTTATACGAGTTCTGTATATATTTTGGATACTAGACCCTTGGTCTAAGAAATATGTACTTCAGATTTTCCACTTGCCTCAAGTTGTTCATAGTAATGCTTATTATTTTAAGTTTTTTTTTTAATTTTATTTATTTATATGACAGACAGGGATCACAAGTAGGCAGAGAGGCAGGCAAAGAGAGAGGGGGAACCAGGCTCCCTGCTGAGCAGAGAGCCCAATGTGGGGCTCGATCCCAGGACCCTGAGATCGTGACCTGAGCTGAAGGCAGAGGTTTAACCCACTGAGCCACCCAAGCACCCCTGTTTATTATTTTTTAAAACATTGCTGTATTTGCTGGTATATTCTCTGCCCTTTTTTTTTTTTTTTTTAGATTTATTTATTTATCTATTTGACAGAGAGAGAGAAAGATCACAGGTAGGCAGTGGGGTGGGGGAAGCAGGCTCCCTGCCAAGAAGAGAGCCCGATGCGGGGCTTGATCCCAGGACCCTGAGATCATGACCTGAGCTGAAGGCAGAGGCTTAATCCACTGAGCCACCCAGGCACCCATTCCTGTTTATTTTTAATATAATTTGTGCCTCCTTTCCATAGTTTGTATTTTTTTAGAGACTTAGTTTGTGACTTTTTAAATCCTCTTTTGTATCTTTGCTTTTTATTTCATTAATTTCAGTTCTTATGTATATTTTCCCACCTATTTTTGTTTTTTTTCTTTACCTCTTCAGTTGAGTGCTCACTGTTTTTCCAGCCTTTTCTTTTTCAATAAGCATTTAAGATTATACTTTTCTTTCTGTGTTGATTTAGCTGAATGTATCTTGTAAGTTTTTAAAGGTACAATCTCTTACTCACTTGTCAGAATTTTATTCCTGTTACCATTTGTTTAGAAATATGTGTGTGTGTGTGTACTTAATTTCTAAGCTTGGTACATTTCAGTTTCATAAATGTTCTCCGTGTGCTTGAGGATCATGTGTGCTCCCTAATTTTGGTTGCAGAATTTTCTGTGTGTCCATTAGATTAGATAAAGCTTTAGTTCTGTTCACATTGTCTGTATGCTCGCTAATCGTTGATCTGCTGAGTTATTGAGAGAAATTTGGATTTCTTTCTATGGTTCAATTCATTATTGCTTTATACGTTTCTCAACACACAGCTGTACTTTTCTTTGTAGTGAGCTGAGCCTTCGTCATTCTTTAGAGACAGTGTCCTTAGTGATGCTTTTTGCTTTAGTTGTTGTGTTTTGTTTTGGGCTCTCTCAGAGTCCTTCTTTTTAGTTTTTTACATGGTGTATATTTTTCCATCCTTTGTGAGTCTTTATAGTAACAGAGCTTATAGCTAGACTTTATTTATTTTAAATTTTGATAATCTTTTTTAAAGTGACAGTTTGGATTTATTTCTGTCATATTACTATGTGATTCCTATTCTTCCTGGTTCCCCTTACTCATTCTATCTATCTTTCTTACATATCGATTGGGTTTTTAAAATTCCATTTTTCCTTTCCTGTCCTCCCCATCCTATCATACCCCCACTGGTTTGGAAATTATTCACAAATTTTTACAAAATGTGTATACATAACTTATCAAAATCAAGTTTATCAGTATCTTCTCACTTAGCTCCCAAAATAATAGGGTCTTAGGATATCTGAGATCAGATTACATTTCTTCATTATTGGCTGGTATTTTAGTTTTGTGTTTTTTACCCCTTTAAATTTCCATTCAATATAGTCAGTGTTAAGTTTAGATTTGCCCATATGCTTACCAATTTCTTTGCTATTCATTTCTTCTTCCTGAATATTCTTTAGGAGTTCTTTTATTGGCAGTCTGTTTAGTTAGGTTTTGTTCGTTTGAAAAGGTCTATATCACCCTTGTTCTTGAAGGAGATTTTAGTGGGTGTACGATTCCAGACTGATAGTTATTTTTCCTTAGTATCTGTAAGATTGTATTGTGCTGTCCTTTGGCTTGAATTATTATTGTTGGGAAGTCTTGGCTCCAGATATTGATTCCTTTTATTGCTCTGAGTCCAGAAGTGGACTTCTTTTTTCTATTTGGATTTGCTATGTTTTCTTAATCAGAGAATTCACGTCTTATATCTGTTCTGGAAAATTATCAATCATTATCTCTTTAAATGTGTGTTCTTCATTCTCTTCTAAAACTGTGATCGGACATATGTTAGACTTTCACATTCTTTTTCTGCCATGCGTCTGTGCTGCTCTCTTTGTGATTACTTCAGATGTTCCAATTCACTGAGTGTCTCTTCAGCTCTGATATGTTTAACCAGTCCATAGGGTTTTTTTTTCAGTGACTGTGTTTTTTATTTATAAAAGTTATTTTGTTCATTCCTAACTCTCTCGTCTTTTTTTTTTTTAAGTAACATCTTGTTCTTTGCTCATGTGTTCCATTCTCTATTACTTCAAATATTTTAATATACTTAATATTCCATATCTAAAATTTCTTGGTTTAAATCTACCCCTTTTTTTTCTTTTTTTGACTGTTATTGTTGGTGGCTTCTTTCCTTGTCTATTATGTATATTTAGATTATGAATTTGCATCTATCTCGGTTCTGTCTGTGCAAATCATACGTCCTCCCCCTCCCTCAGATAAAATTTGCCCTTGCCATATATCACTCAATGTAAGCCAGGAACAGTTTTTGTTTGTTTGTTTTAAATTTTTGTGTATTTATTTAGAGAGAAAAGGCAAGAGAGTGTGTGGACAAGGGGAGCGGCAGAGGGAGAGATATGAGCATGAAGCCTGATGTGGGGTTCGAGATCATGACCTGAGCTGAGTGAGCCACCCCAGCACCCTATAAGCCAGGAACACTTTTAATTTCTCAGCCTGGAGCTTTTTTGATTTGTTGGAGCAAAGATTTAGCTGCTAAAAAAGAAGCCCCAAATTAAATAATGGTGGCATAAGCAAGAATATGGGCTTATTTTTCTGTCAGAGCAGTGTGAGCTTAGAGGCAGAGGCTGTCAGGATAGCCCTACTGTCTTTGTGATCTACCTGCTCCTCTTTTGCTTCAGAACAGAACCCTTAGGGTATTGCCTGCAAGGTCCACATCGGCTTACTACCTTATCTTTATTGCAGTGAGTGGGAGAAGACAAAAGGGGAAGAGGAGGACATATTAGGGAAATGGTACACAGCATTTCTTCTCATTGTTCCCTTGGCCAGAATTTAGTCCTGTCCCCACACCTAGCTGCAAGGGAAGCTGGAGATGGATTCTTTGTTCTTACTAGTTACTTATCCTGTGAGAAGTGGTCAGATCTATTACTGTAGAAGGAGAGGGTAATAGAAATGGCAAAAATGAGCAGCCTTTTCCACTGCCAACAAAAATAGACATTTGAAATCCCAACCCCAGTGAAAGCTGACTTTTTGTCAGGGAGGAAATTTTGTCTTTTCCTTCCCTTTCTTAGGGGCTCAGCCTGATAGAGGATTTTTTTTTTTTTTTAAGGTTTATTTATTTATTTATTTATTTATTTGAGAGAATGGGCGCAAGCACGTAGCAGGAAAGGGCAGAGGGAGGGAGAGAAGTAGACTCCCTGCTAAGCATGGAGCCCCACAGCATGGGGCCCAGATGGGGATCTTGACCTGGAACCAAAACCAGGAGCCAGATGCTTAACCTACTGAACCATCCATGTGCCCCCTACAGATAGCTATTAAAAATGGTCCTTGGGGTGCCTGGGTGGCTCAGTGGGTTAAAGCCGCTGCCTTCGGCTCGGGTCGTGATCCCAGGGTCGTGGGATCGAGCCCCGCATCGGGCTCTCTGCTCTGTGGACAGCCTGCTTTCTCCTCTGTCTCTCTCTGCCTACTTGTGATCTCTGTCTATCAAATGAATAAATAAAATCTTAAAAAAAAAAATGGTCCTTGAGGGATGCCTGGGTGGCTCAGTTGGTTAAGCGGCTGCCTTCGGCTCAGGTCATGATCCCAGTGTCCTGGGATCGAGTCCCACATCGGGCTCCTTGCTCGGCAGGGAACCTGCTTCTCCCTCTGCCTCTGCCTGCCACTCTGTCTGCCTGTGCTTGTTTGCTCTCTCTCCCTCTCTCTCTGACAAATAAATAAATAAAATCTTTTTAAAAAAAAATTGTCTTTGTGACCTAGGGCTTTATGCTGGCAACCCTTTACTTTGCAGGGGCTCTGACCTCTAGTTTTTTGTTGTTGTTTTTGTTTTGTTTTGTTTTTTGTTTTTCAAACTCAACTGTGCATTTATTTGAAAAAAATGTTTATAATATTTAGTATTTGTACTACAGGTAATTTGATCCAGCTGTATCTTTTCTCTTCTTTGGTGTATTGTGTTTATTCTTATTTAAATGATGTTAAGACCTAATTTCCTTTCTTTGTTCTTTTACCTTATTTCTTAATTTCATTATCCCATTTTGGAGTTCCAAGCCTGGATTTCTTTTTCTCCATCTCCTGTGTGTAGTCTGATGTAATGAGTGTGTGTGTATTTCTGGTGATAGGTGGGTGATGTTGTTGGACAGACAACTAGAGGTCATTCCCCCTTCTGAGAATGGAAAATGGAAGGATACCAGTTCTGCTTTCTTCTCCAGATTTAGATTATTAGTGAGTATTCTCAGGGTTTTGTTGGTTTATCAGAAGGCTTCTGGAAGATGGGGCAAGGCTAGGAGCTTGACATGGCTCTGCCTCTCTTAAGTTGACTGGAAGAGGCAAATTCTTCAGTGTCAGCCCACCAGTGTGGCATTATTTTTCCTTGAAATTATTGTAAGTCTTAGTTGTTTTTTCTAGATCATCTTCACTGTCTGAATCAAATGTGTAATATTAATTATGTATAATTGTGCAAATGTTTATCATTTGTGGGTTTTGCTGTAACAGATAAATCTGCAGAGATGTTATTCATCCCTGTGTTGTTTTGCATCTGTTACATTATTCCTGAGGTTGAATTCCTGGGAGTAGAATTGCTGTGTCAAAGAGTATAACAGATATCTCTGAATCTTGTCTCATACTGCCTTTTTTTTAAGGTTATAACAACTTAGATTCTCACCAGAAATGAATGAGTATACTAATTTCACTGTAGCCTCATTAGTATCCGGTGGTAGGATTTCTTTTCCTTAAAAAAAAAAAAAGGCTGTAGAATAATATCTTAAATTACTTAAATATTCATGTCTTTTATTGTTGAGCTTTAACATTTTCCTGTGGGTTAGTTTACTACTTATTTTCTCATCTGTGAATTGTGTGTTTTTATATTGGTCTATTTAATGACCTTGATATTTTTCAGATACTTGGCAAACCAAGTTCCTTTATAAAGAAAGAGTTGATCTTCGCATTTTTACATTTTGTATAGCTATTTTTGCAAATCTTTTTGTATTTTTTTAAATTAGGTTTATTCAAAAATTTGTACTTTAGTATGATGAAATCTCTTGTCGGTTTAAATTTAGAAAGTTATTTGATAAGGGACACCTGGGTGGCTCAGTTGGTTAAGCGGCTGCCTTCGGCTCAGGTCATGATCCCAGTGTCCTGGGATTGGGATCGAGTCCCACATCGGGCTCCTTGCTCGGCAGGGAGCCTGCTTCTCCCTCTGCCTGCCTCTCCGTCTGCCTGTGCTCGCTCACTCTCTCTCTCTAACAAATAAATAAAATCTTTTTAAAAAAAGTTATTTGATAAATGTTTTATTCTTTTTTTTCCTGCTAACTTTTTGTAATTTTAATTCCTTATTCTTGTGTTTGGTATGTGAAGAAGGTATGCTCTGAATAAGTGGGGAATAATTGGAAAGAGATCTTATTAATCCCATTTATAAAGTTTTTAAAAAATCTCCCTGTCCTAGAAAACTCTCTCCTATATTGTGCTTTTCTACATAATTACTTTTAGTAGGTTTTTGTTTGTTTGTTTTATTTTGTTCTGTTTTTAAATAGGCTCCACACCCAACGAGGGGCTTTAACTTAATCCCTGAGATAAGAGTTGCTTGTTCTGCGACATCCAGGCTTCCCTCCCCTGATTCTTTTTTTTAAATTATTGTTATTTTATTATTTTTTCCCCCTAATTCTTTTTAATAGTTCTTAGTGTCTGTAAGGATATGCTTCGTTCTTTTTTTTTTTTATATATTTTATTTATTTATTTGACAGAGATCACAAGTAGGCAGAGAGGCAGGCAGAGGGACAGGCAGAAGCAGGCTGCCCACTGAGCAGAGAGCCCAATTCGGGGCTTGATCCCAGGACCCTGGGATCACGACCTGAGCCGAAGGCAGACTTTAACCCACTGAGCCACCCAGGTGCCCTGCTTCATTCTTTTTTAAAAGGTGGTATTTCCTAATTTTGTCGAGGTTTTAATTGTTTTATTTCAAAAAGGGGATTCCTATTGGACAGTCTCTTAGGAATGAGTAGATGTTAATGTTCAGTTTGGTTTTATCTTTTCATAGTTTACCTTTTTGCTTACCAGTTGTTTTCAATATTGCAGTAAGCAGTTATTTTTTATAGAAGTCCTAAGTAGTTGGGGTACCTGGGTGACTCAGTCAATTAAGTGTCTGCCTTTCGGCTCAGGTCATGATCCTGGGGTCCTGGGATCGAGTTCCACACCAGATTCCTTGTTCAGCGGGAAACCTGCTCCTCCCTCTCCCTCTGTCTGCCACTCCGCCTGCCTGTGCACTTGCTCCAGCGCTCTCTCTCTGTCAAATGAATAAATAATCTATCTATCTTGAAAAAACAAAGTCCTAAATAGTTAAGACTTTGTTTGTAGGGGCATCGGGATGGCTCATTCAACTAAGCGCCTGTTTGGGCTCAGGTCATGATCCCAGGGTTCTGGGATGGAACCCCACATCAGGCTCCCTGCTGAGCATGCTTCTCCCTCTCCCTCCCCCTCCTCTCCCCTGCTCAAGCTCTGTGTGTGTGTGTGTCTCTCTCTCTCAAATGAAGAAATAAAATCTTTTTTTTATAAGATTTTATTTATTTATTTGACAGACAGAGATCACAAGTAGGCAGAGAGGCAGGCAGAGAGAGAGGAGCAAGCAGGCTCCCTGCTCAGCAGAGAGCCCGATGTGGGGCTCGATCCCAGGACCCTGAGATCATGACTTGAGCCGAAGGCAGAGGCTTTAACCCACTGAGCCACCCAGGCGCCCCAAGAAATAAAATCTTTAAAAAAAAAGTAAGACTTCGTTTCTAAATATTTTGTATGTACATTTGCCATTGTAAGTGAAATCTTTCATTATGATTTTTTGATGACTCTTAGTAAGAATTTAGGGAAATAAAGCCTTTAAGAGAGGTTATTTTTTAAGATTTTATTTATTTTAGAATAAGCCAGAGAGCAGGAGCAGGAGAAGGGGCAGACGGAGGGGGAGAGATTGAATCCCAAGCAGACTTCTTGTGGGCACGGAGCGTGACACCAGACTTGATCCCAGGATCCTGCGATTGTGACCTGAGCCAAAATCAGGAGTCAGACACTCAACTGACTGAACTACCCAGGCGCTCCCCCACCCCGCCACCCTGAAAGATTTTGATCAACTTTCAGTTTGAATAAATGAAATTCTGTAGCTTTTTAAAATTTATTTATTTATTTTTAATTTTGAGGTTCCTAAGATGGATCCTTGGTTTGGGTAAAACTACACATTCTGTTATAGGTTATGAACATTGAACATTCTTTAGTAATGTTTAGGAAGAACATATGAAACATTGTTTAGGGGGAAGTGTAAATAAAAATACTGAATACTACTAGTGACATAAGCTCTGCATCTTTTTCATCTAAGTAATTTTTGGGTGTCTAGAGTTCTAAGCTCCTTATAGATAGAATTTTACATCTAATAAATGGAAACTCCTTAATGGCACAGTAAGTTAAAACATAAGTTTGACTCAAAATACAAGTGAAATTTAAATGAAGGAAAAGAAAATACAATGTTATTTCCATCTTTACCCATCATTTGTAAAATTTAGCTATTCTTTGTTCTGTCTGTAGGTGGAAAACCATGAATTCCTTGTGAAACCTTCATTTGATCCCAATCTGAGTGAATTAAGAGAAATAATGGATGACTTGGAAAAGAAGATGCAGTCAACATTAGTAAGTGCAGCGAGAGATCTAGGTAAGAAGGCCTCATTGGTGGTTTGAATAATTCTTTTGTCTATATAGTGTCCCCACTGGTGCCAGAATTACTTGCCTAGAAGACATAGTGGATTATGCCACTTCCTTGCTTAAAGTGCCAGGCCTTTCTTCTACAGAATAAAATTATAGATACTTCCAAGTTGAGATATAGGATGCTTTGCATTTGGAGCCTCACCCTCTTCCAGATTTGTCTCTCACTAACTTTCCAACCCCAGGATAATCCCACATTCCTGCCAGACAAATCAACCAAGAGGCCCTTGCATCATTTCCTTGAAATAGGATCTGTATTAAACATCACCTCCTCTGTAAGTGTCATTCTACTAGTTCATTGATTTGGCTTTGGTATCCGTAAGCATGTCAGTAACATCAGCTTTTTTAAAATGTCTGCCTTCCATACTAGTTTTTGTTTTGTTTTGTTTGTTTTTGTTTTGTTTTGAGAGAGAGAACGCGTGTGAGTTGGGGGAGGGAAAGAGGGAGAAGGAGAGAAAATCTTAAGCAGGCTCCTTCTTACCCAGTGTAGAGCCCAGCATGGGGCTTGATCTCAGGACCCTAAGATCATGACCTGAGCCAAAATCCAGAGTCTGATGCTTAACCAACTGAGCAACCCAAGTCCCCCATACTAAATTATTAATTCCCCAGTTAGTCTCATATTATTCACACTAATTTGTTCTGAATTTGTGAACCTTTTTGTTTGAGCATCTCATGTGTATGTTGAATGAATAAATATAGCTTAGCATATTAGAAGACCCCTCAGGCAGTAATACTTAATAAATTTCTGGAGAATCTGATGAATCCTCTTCCCAGAAATATGTCCATACCTACATATACAAAAAAAATTTTACAAATAGCTACCATGGAGAATCCATATATGGACTAACCAGGTAAAGAATCTTCACCTTTCTTTACTCTTCTCATTTCATAGCTCTTTCTACATTCTTTCTATGATCTCTTCCCTCCCCAGCCCAATGAAGTCTGTCTTTAATTGTTTGCTGCTACTAATATTTGATAGCCATGCTTTAGCAATTAAACTTATAGATATGGTCTCTTTCTTCTGATTTGTAGTCTAAAGATTACATTGATGAATGAGATGGTGGGGCCAGACTTAGAAAAACTCAAAAATCTTAGGTAAATAAAATCCAGGTGATCGATCATTGCTCATTTTGTGAAATTTCCTACATTTAACAGAAACTGTGTGTCCTAGTTTTATAGAGTTTCATTGTGAGAGACTTAAGTTTTTGTTTGGAAAGTGTGTTTACCTTAATCCTACTCTGTGTTAGTTCCAGAGAAATGTTTCAGTGAAGTAAAGAACCATGGTGCAGAACTCCTCAGATTCAGGGGTCGCATGGTGTGCATCCCTCTGGACATAGCCTACTGCGGTGCTCTGTAGCCTGGGATGGCCATATCCAGAAAGCACTTGCATGTCAGAAGCTACCATTAAAAGAGTTCAAGGATTTTATAGATAGCCTTCATTCATATAGTTTTTGAGTGAAGTAGAGTTTGAATAGTTCCCGGTTAGGTCATCGTAGTAATTTCCACTGTGCTGTCTTGTAGTAAGAGTTAATTTTTTTTTTTTTTT
>ML099460.1:0-12402 GCA_003697995.1 Taxidea taxus jeffersonii | reverse complement strand
AAAAAAAAAAATAGTATCAACTCAGAATCATCAAGCACCTTCTAGGTTAAAGGTACTAGCTTCAGGGATGCCTGGGTGGCTCAGTTGGTTAAGCCACTGCCTTCGGCTCAGGTCTTGATCTCGGGGTCCTGGGATCCAGTCCCGCATGGGGGGCGGGGGGGGGGGGGGGTTGCTCAGAAGGGAGCCTGCTTCACTCTCTGCCCCTGCCTGCTTGTGTGCTCTCTCTCTCTCTGACAGATAAATAAATAAAACCTTTGGAGGGGAAAAAAAAAAAGGTGCTAGCTTCAAACATTTAAATGGAGGGTGTTTTGTGTTTAGAGTTACCTTGAATTTATTTACTTATTTATTTTAGTTTTATTTGTTTATTTGGAGCAAGAATAATAGAGCACAAGTAGGGGAGAGGGGCAGAGAGAGAGGGAGCAGACCCCCGCTGAGCAGGGAGTGCAGTGCCGGGCTCTATCCCAGGACCCCAGGATCATGACCTGAGCCAAAGGCAGACACATAATGTGACCCACTGAGCCACCCAGGTGCCCCTAGAGTTACCTTGAATTTAAATGAAACCTTTTCTTGGTCTAATATACACACTATCTGTATTTAAAATTATAATGGATCATTTCTTTCGTTCTTTATCTTGCTATTAAACTAGAATAGGTGATGCTGTTAAGAGCCAGGTGATATGAAATACCTTAAGAGGCTTCAGTTTTCCTTTTTTAAAGTAGTTAGAGTAAGTACTCCATTAGTGTTTAAGTAATTCTTGCAGGTTCTTGTTCCTACATGAAAGGGTAGTGTGAACCATTCTTTTCCTTTTTTTTCTTTTTAAAAGAATACCACCTGGTAGATAAGACAGGAATAAATTGAAAGTGCTGAAACTTCAAAAGAATTATTTGTATTCAGCCATTCATAAGTTAATTTTTATTTGTAAAACATTTATCACTTTTATGGGGAGCAAGGGAATCAAAGATGAATCCTATTTGCTGCCATTTGATTAAACTCAACTTTTTTTCTAGAACTAAACAGTATTCTGTTTAATGAATGTCTTTTGAAGCTTTTGACACACTGATGCCTGTGTGATAGTTCTACATAACATATGGGATGTTTCACTAACCCCTCCAAGCTATTAAAATTTTAGAATTTATTCTATAAATTTTTACCGTTTTTATTGTTTGGACATGAATTGCCTGCCACACATCAGGGGCTTTTTAGTGTACATACTAGCTTTTAGTTTTAATATTTTAGAAGAGTAGAATCTCACTGGAAGTATTTTAAGTGACAATTATGGATCTAAATTTTGCTAAAATACAACTGCATGTGGTACTGATGGGGGGAAAAAAAGCTCAAGTAAACAACTTGTATGGTCACGTTTATACAGGCACAGGCCTTGACATCCATATTATTATAACCTGGTGTTTGCATGTATCTTCTGATAAGCAGCTGTGTGTTTTCTGTTTTAATGAATTTTGCTAATAGAGGACATCATACTCTTTCTATTTTGAAATCTATTCATAGTAGAGGAAGATGTAGTAATACATTTTAACCTTGTGGTAAGGCTTTAGATGTTCCTTTCAAGTTTGGTTACGGCAAACTTCTCTTAATTTTTTGAAAAGTAATAAATTAGAAAATGGATTTTAAATTCCCAAATAGGGAAGTTAAATTTATTTCCATAACTGCTTATATGTATTTTCTTTGTTCAGTATTCCTTGGCACATTTTCTGTTTTTATACAGGATATGTAGAACCAATGCAGACACTCAATGATGTGTTAGCTCAGCTAGATGCTGTTGTCAGCTTTGCTCACGTGTCAAATGGAGCACCTGTTCCCTATGTACGTCCGGTCATTTTGGAGAAAGGACAAGGAAGAATTATACTGAAAGCGTCCAGACATGCTTGTGTTGAAGTTCAAGATGAAGTTGCATTTATTCCTAATGATGTTCACTTTGAAAAAGATAAACAGATGTTCCACATCATTACTGGTAAAAAAAAAAAACAAAAAAAAAACAACTAATTTATGGGCTCTTTTGAGGGTAATGATTCCATTTTTTTATGTTGGAGTGTAATTATTTAAAACTGATAAAGAAAATCCTAGTTCTTGATGTTAGAAAAAGAACATGTTATTCATCCTAGTTAGTGTTATGTTCACTTTTGGGTTAGAGGGAAGATTTGGAAGGAGGGGGAGGCCTTAAGGAGCGAATGTCATCTTTATATGAAACTTCTGTTCCAAGGGTTTCATGCGTTTAAAAATGAACATCCCTGCAACCTCAAAGCCTACCTCTGAGCCAGACCTTTCAATAGTGAGGTAATTGAAGGTGAAGCAAAACTTGAGTGTTGGAATGACCTCAGCAATTCTTTTAAAGACATGGGACTGTATTTGTGTGAAATTTGAAAAAAGTTTGCTCATAGACTAATGCAGCATGTCTTAAGCTGAAGTATTTTTAGATCTTAACCAGATTCTAGAAAACAAAAGTGGAGGGGGTACTCTTTGGGCAAATGTATTTGGGAAACAGTGATAATACTCTAGTTCCTCAAATGGATTTTCAAGTTGTTCATAGCATATAACCCAGACAAATAAATTGTACTTTAGCATCAAGTAAGGTTGTGTCTTAGGGCTTTAGTATGGAGTTTAAGTGATTTGAAGGATTAGACCATACTAACTCATTCACTAATAGCCTCATTTATTAATGAATTATAGTGTTTAGTTAATCAGTTAGGTGTGTACTGTTTTTCTGGATGACATAAAAGTACTGTGCCAGCAGCTGTATGAGCTGTGGGAAAATCTGTAGTTCTTTTAGGTAAATTACAGGTAAGGTATATTTTTCACAGTCCTGTCAATGAAGAGTGCAGTGTAAGTTTGTGTGAAGGAAAAAGAGCATTACTCTGGCAGTTGATGGTTCTGCTTCTGTGCCATATCCATGCAACCAGGTGATTAGTCACAAATGTGCGATTAGTGGCAGAAATAAATTAATAATCTTGCTTTTTGATGTAATTTATTTTAAAGGCCCCAATATGGGAGGTAAATCTACTTATATTCGCCAAACTGGGGTGGTAGTTCTCATGGCCCAGATTGGGTGTTTTGTGCCATGTGAGTCAGCGGACGTGTCCATTGTGGACTGCATCCTGGCCCGCGTAGGGGCTGGCGACAGTCAGTTGAAAGGAGTCTCCACATTCATGGCTGAAATGCTAGAAACTGCTTCTATTCTCAGGTGAGTGATTTTCCCCGTCCCCTCAAAATGGAAATGAATGTACCTGTCCTGTGAAGTACATCTGCAGATTTGTCTATAAAACATCAGTGAACCTTGATCCAGTTTAATAGTTTTCTTGTGAACTTTATACACTTCATATTGTCCTAAAAGGGTAATTTGTAATAGTTGAGGAAAACTTTGATTTTTAAATTTGTCTTAAGGTCTCTAGTAGTTGTTCACCTTATAACCCCCACCACTACCATGCTCTTGCTTAAACTGTTCACAATATCTGGAATGTTTACCCATGTCCTTTCCAATCTTTAAAGGCCTTAGTGACAGAAATTTTACTTCTCTGATGACTTCCCTTGTCAAATAAGCCTCAGGTTGTGGGTGTTTCTTTGAACTCTTTGACATGCCTGTAATATATTTGGTTTTTTATTTTAGAGGTTACTGAAATCTCTTTCTTATTTCATTCTTTAGGCGCTTCTTTAAAGGTAGAGAAGCTATGCCTTCCATTTCTTTTTTTTTTTTTTTTTTAAAGGTAATATTTTCTTTTAAGCTTTTATTTATTTATTTGTCAGATAGAGAGCGAGCGAGCGCAGGAGCAAGCACAGGCAGACAGAGTGGCAGGCAGAGGCAGAGGGAGAAGCAGGCTCACTGCCGAACAAGGAGCCCGATGTGGGACTCGATCCCAGGACACTGGGATCATGACCTGAGCCGAAGGCAGCTGCTTAACCAACTGAGCCACCCAGGCGTCCCCATTTCTTTTTTTTTTAAGATTTTATTTGTTAGAGAGCGAGCACAGGCAGCCAGGCAGGCAGAGGGAGAAGCAGGCTCCCTGCCGAGCAAGGAGCCGGATGCAGGACTCGATCCCAGGACGCTGGGATCATGACCTGAGCCGAAGGCAGCCGCTTAACCAACTGAGCCACCCAGGCGTCCCTATGCCTTCCATTTCTTGGTGTCTTCTAAAGCACATCACATAGAGTAGATCCCTAGTAAATTACTGCTCGTTATTTGTTTGTGGGGAATTACAGAAGCAGTACAAAGAGTTGGTATAGTAATTGGTCAGCAAGCTAATATTTATAACTTAAAGAAATAAGCAAAAGATGTCAGTGGAAATTCACAGGAAAATGAATGATATGCACATGAAGAACTGTTGCGTTCTTGGGGCTCCTGTATGGCTCAGTCAGATAAACATGCAACTCTTGATCTCAGCTCATGTCTTGACCTCACAGTTATGAGTTCAAGCCCCATACTGGGCTCCATGCTGGTTGTGGAGCTACTTTAAAAAAAAAAGTACTATTGCATTCTCTAATTGAGAAAAAAAAAATTCCCCTCCTTGCAGAGAGAAGGAAGAATGCTACTATCTGATTGGTAGGGCTACAGCCAGCATGCCAGTTTACATGATCACCAGCTGCATGTCCATAACATGACACCCTTGTCCCATTTTCATGTGGTATTCATAAAGTCTGGGCTGGTTTGATTGGCAATAAATGAATGATAGATGATTCAAAATTCTTTGATTACTATTTGTAAGATTGGTAATTTAAAAAAAAATACTTCTCCATCACTTGTTTATTACCATGTCCATTTTCTTCTTTTAATTGACTATTGAATTTTTTTTGTTTGTTTTATCTCTTTCTTTATTTTTTTAATTTTATTTGTCAGAGAGAGTGAGCATAGGCAGACAGAGACAGAGGGAGAAGCAAGCTCCCTGCTGAGCAAGGAGCCCGATGCGGGACTCGATCCCAGGATGCTGGGATCATGACCTGAGCTGAAGGCAGCTGCTTAACCAACTGAGCCACCCAGGCGTCCCTGACTATTGAATTTTTTATATATGAAGATAATCTGGGTTTTGTGGCACATCTTTCCCATTGTATTGTCTTAATTTCGTTTTTTTTTTTTCATTGTCACATAATATATCACAGGCGATTTTCATGTAATTGTGTTTCAGGTCTGCAACCAAAGATTCTTTAATAATCATAGATGAATTGGGAAGAGGAACCTCTACATATGATGGATTTGGATTAGCATGGGCTATATCAGAGTACATTGCAACAAAGATTGGTGCTTTTTGCATGTTTGCAACACATTTTCATGAACTTACTGCCTTGGCCAATCACATACCAACTGTTAACAATCTACATGTCACAGCACTAACTACTGAAGAAACCTTAACTATGCTTTATCAGGTGAAGAAAGGTGAGTGTATACCACTGGTATACTGTAAATTCAGGTGTGGCAGTGGGAAACTTCCCATGACGTCATGAATGATTGCCTTATTCTGAGTATGAATTATTCATGTTTGTACAGAACAAATTTACTTTTTTTTTTATTAAAATTTTTTTTTAAGATTGATTTTACTCATTTGACAGAGATCACAAGTAGGCAGAGAGGCAGATGGTGGGGCAGCCTCCCGGCTGAGCAGAGAGCCCAATGCGGGCCTCGATCCCAGGACCCTGAGATCATGACCTGAGCCGAAGGCAGAGGCTTAACCCACTCCCAGGCGCCCTTAATTCATAATCTGGGTACAAGGACAAGGTGCATTATATTTGTGTCTCACAGTAGGATGACAGTCACAGAAAGAATAACCCATACTCTTCAACATTACCACAGAAGGTTTTGTACCTCCATGGCAGCCTGATTTCTTGTCAAAGTAGATAGTAACAGTCATAAGTCTTGAAGTTCTAGGGCTTTGTTACTGTTTAAGCAACCATTTATTATAATTATCTCATTGTATTTTTAAGGGTGTGTTACACAAACAGGTTCATTTACTTATTTTTTTAAAGCTTTTATTTATTTATTTGACAGGGAGAGAGATCACAAGTAGGCAGAACAGCAGGCAGAGACAGGGTGGGAGCAGGCTCCCTGCTGAGCAGAGAGCCCAATGCGGGGCTCGATCCCAGGACCCTGAGATCATGACCTGAGTCGAAGGCAGAGGCTTTAACCCACTGAGCCGCCCAGGTGCCCCACAAACAGGTTCATTTAAAGATAGGGTTTCCACAGATCCTGAAATTGTTAGTAGTTCTCACATAGGGATTGACTTGTTGGCATTCTATCCTTTCAGAAAAGTGTCATTTTGTGGGTTTGGTAGCTAATGAGTTGATGAGTTGATGAGATTAATGTGCTGTAAAGTTTTTGCTGCCTAAGCATTTTGCCGGTCATTGGAATAGCTTTTTCAGATAGCTTTCTGATTTTCCAAGAACAC
Organism: Taxidea taxus jeffersonii; assembly: GCA_003697995.1. Lineage (NCBI taxonomy): Eukaryota > Metazoa > Chordata > Mammalia > Carnivora > Mustelidae > Taxidea > Taxidea taxus. The sequence goes on along the minus strand of ML099460.1, from coordinate 6,019 downwards.
ATTTTCTTGCATCAGTTGATTGCATATAAGTACAAAAACATTTTTGGTTCTTTTATCCTTTGTTCATATGCTTCGGTGGGAATCCTTTTGACTTATTCTGTTTATTGTTGATTTAAAATATAGATACTTTTAGGGCCGCTCACCCTGCTTGAGCTTTCCTGTTCTCTCTCTGTCAAATGAATAAAATAATAAAAAGTAAAATAACAGATACTTTTAGTTGGACCTGGCATTTAGCATGAAGTTGAAGTTTTGCTTTTTTGTTTTGTGTTTTGTATGATAAATGGGTTCAGAATTTGATTTATTTATTAGAGAGACCGAGCATGAGCATGCAAGAGGGTGGGGAGGGGCAGAGGGAGAGAATCTTCAGGCAGACTCCCCCCTGAGCCTGGAGCATGCTGTGAGACTCCATCTCACGGCACCACCGCCCCCCATCATGACCTGAGCAGAAACCAAGAGTTGGATGCTTTACCAACTGAACCACCCAGGAGCCCTAAGAAGTAGGTTCAAAATTTTATTTTTAATTTGACACAGAGGGAGTAAGAGCACAAGCAGCAGGGAGAGGGAGAAGCAGACTCCTCAATGAGCAGGGAGCCCTGTGAGGGGCTCAATCCAGGACCCTGGGATCATGACCTGAACCAAAGTCAGACTCTTATAACCAGCTGAGCCACCCAGGCTCCCCTGGGTTCAGAGTTTTGAAAGACCAGATAACCTGAGGAGAAGATAGTGATATGTCTGTGCAGCACTGTGGGTGTTTATCAGACGTTTGCTTCTGTTTTGTTTTTGTTTGTTTCTCTTAGTTGTGTGAGGTATCCAGCCCCAGAATGCATGGGCTATATAACTAGGCCAAAAAAATTTTTAAAGTTGATACAGAGTTGAGGCAAAAATGGAAGCTCCATGATAACTCTGTGAGTATCACTTGTATTAAACATCTGGAAGGAATATTATATAAGTCCATTTTCTGCAAACAGGGATGAAGATAAGCTACCTAGTCTATAAAATTTACTAATAATTTGGGTCCAGAATTACATTGTCGTGTGTTTGCAGTAGTTCAGAATCAGAGTAAGATTATGTAAGAATGGGGGTGCCTGGGTGGCTCAGTCATTAAGCATCTGCCTTCGGCTCAGGTCATGAGCCCAGGGTTCTGGGATTGAGCCCCATCTCCCGCTGAGCAGGGAGCCCGCTTCTCCCTCTCCAGTTCCTCTGTGCTTGTGTTCCTTCTCTCTGTCTCTCTCTGTCATAAATAAAATCTTTAAAAAAAAAAAATAATAAGATTACGTAAGAATGATAAGTAACTTTTCTAAGACCAGTATTGTAAATTTATTTATCGAGCCAATTTCCTGAAGTCACTATCTAGAAAATGATGTAGGCAGATCTAGAGAATGGGCCGTTCAGTAATAAGCCTTATATTTTGAGTTAAATGCTCTTAATTAGTGACACACATTTATCTTGTTTTTTTCTTCATACTTTATTTAATTCCTCCCTTATGAAATGGTAAAACGTCAGAGGGATAATTGAGTTAATTTTTCTTCAGATTCTGATACTTGTCCAGACCTCTGAGGATTCACTATCAAGCTTTAAATTTTGGGATATTTTTATTTTTCCCACTACATTTGTCAAGGATAAGATAAAACACTGTGTGCAAAGTCATAATTACTTTCCACTAAAGGCTTAATTAAAAATTCCTTCATCTAAGTTACTCTGAAACATTTGGCTAATGTATTGAAATACAAAATTAAGTTTCCAAATGACAAAGTGAGATGGATAAGTTCTATTTACATCAGTTGTTTTCTCTTTCTGCCTGCTCCTCACAACCCCCAAATTTCTTATAGGTGTCTGTGATCAAAGTTTTGGGATTCACGTTGCAGAGCTTGCAAATTTCCCTAGGCATGTAATAGAGTGTGCTAGACAGAAAGCTCTGGAACTAGAGGAGTTTCAGAATATTGGAGAATCACAAGGATACGATAATATGGAACCAGCAGCAAAGAGGTGCTATCTGGAAAGAGAGGTTTGTCATACTGTGTTTGTAATTATTTAACCCTGTGTTAGATCCGTCAGGTCCTGTGTGATGCTAATACTTACTTGATTATTCATTGTTGTCTTTCACTTTGATTTCTTTGCGTGGCAAAGACTTCATCTGTATCATTTTGACTTCTGACCAAAAGAGAGCATGTTAGTACCACATTCAAAACATAGGAGGAAAAAAAAAAAAAAAAACATAGGAGGACAGGAATGTTAGTCTAGGTTTAAAGTAATTCCAAGGAGTTACAGATGTCCAGGCACATTTTTGATTACTTCATAAACAAATAGGTCAAGTCAGTTAATGATATATTTACTCAGTTAATTGCTTAGTTAAGGGAATAACAAAGAAACAGTTTCTGCCTTCCATTTGTCTAGAATCTGGTTGGGAAGATATTACTGAACATGTCAAGGAGAGTCATGCAGTGTATGACATGTTTACTCTGGACAGCTCTTTTTGGGCAGGATATTTCAATTCTCGTGGGAGAAGTACATCTTAAGTTAGGCCTTCTCTAAGTGATAAGTGAAATTTAGATGTACAGAAAGGTACAGCTTATGCTCCACATATTTTTTTTTTTAGGTAGAGGGTAATTCTCGGCAATAATGAAAATAAAATTAATTCACTGCTGGGTCCCAGCAGCATTCACTTCTTGTCATGATTGTAGCTTTTACTAGTGAGTTTTTTACCTGAAGGATAGGTAATTGTTGATCATAATAGAGGATCGTGTATGATTTTTAAGCTTAAAAGGTATAGTTTTGTCTTTTGTCCCTAGATAGGCAGGAGAAATGTGTTACCTCTTGTTACTAGTTTAAGTTAGGGAGGTTGCTGTAGAGTGCTCTCACTATCAGCACCATAGCTGTTAGTGGTCTGGGGTTAGGTAGGCTCTTTTATGTAATCCCTAATTTCTAAATAGAGCAGAAACCATGTACTTTTGATAACATTAATTACATTGTACAAAAAAATACTAATTAAATTTTATTTTGAAAAAAAACTTTAAGCTAAAGGAGATGCTTTAAGCTAAAGGAGATATTTTGAAAAACACTTTAAAGGAGAGGCATAACTATCAATGTTCAGTATAGATTCTGTCTTTATTTGAAAAAGACTGTACTTGTTATTTAATAGAGAAATATATCTTCTTTACCTTACCATTTGGAATATCTACCTTTCAACCCTTAAGGTACTTACTACCAACTAGCTCCCGATATGAAAAGCAGGCTTTTAGTTCTGCTTCATACGTGATGATAAACATTTACATAGCACTTACCCTTTGCCAGGCACTGTCATAAGCACTTCCAAGCACAGATATTCACTCTCCAGTTCTCCCAGTAGTCCTGTGATGTTGATAATACTATCACCCCCTTGTTATGAATGAGGAATGTGGGTTAAGGAATTTCCCCATGGTCACATGGCAAGTAATGGCCATGCTCTTTAGAATGCCAGTAACTGGCCAGTAAAGTAGTAATTTAAAAATTCTGTCCATATTTGAGTACTGAATTTTCAGTGACTGTTTATGCCTTACAGTATTTATAAACCTTGAATTCTTTTTTTCCCAGAAGGTTAAGTTTATATATCAATAATGAAAGGTGAGGGATTGGGGGACTACTAAAATACTGAGCCCCTTTTCATTAGCAGCTGAAAATGTATTTATAAATATCCTTTAGTGACTTGCTGTGGAGAAATACAGTCAAATAAGGGCTTTCTGTATATTGGATAGTTCACACCCAAAATTTAAAGAATGTTCTTTGACTATTGGGTGGTGTGTTGCAAGTTGAAATTTAATGAAACAATTCATTACAATTTATTTTGACTTTAAAAAGACATTTTGAAGACTAATGGAGCATTCATATATCTTTCAGCAAGGTGAAAAAATTATTCAGGAGTTTTTATCCAAAGTGAAGCAAGTGCCTTTTACTGAAATGTCGGAAGAAAACATCACAATGAAGTTAAAACAGCTGAAAGCTGAGGTAATAGCAAAGAATAATAGTTTTGTAAATGAAATCATTTCACGAATCAAAGTTACTACATGAGAAAATCCCACCAGAGGAGTGAAGAGAATACCGATTAAGCTGTTGTTTGGAACACTTTTGTATTGTTTATACTAACCCTGTTTTCATAGTGCTGGCAATTTGAGACCCATGGGATATCAACTTAAAAAAATAGTAATACTTTGAGTACATTGTCAAGGATCTTTATTTTCGAAGAATGAGAGCTGTAGCTGAGGGATGCTTAAATGGACATGGGCAATAGGCAGTGTGTTGAATTTTATAAATAAAGTCATGTAGTTTGTGGAATTTGAAATGCGTTGTATTTCTTTGTAATAGAACTTGTATACGTGTTTCTTGCAAAATGGTATGTAAACAGCAAATTACACCCAAAGACTGCAAAACTAAAGGCTCCTATAGCTAGAAGGAACCATGGAAATAATTTCCATTGGTTTCCACAGTGTCTTTATTGGCAGGAGCCAGGTTGACTGGATACACATTAGCCAAGGAATTTATTATAAACCTGGAGTGTGTGATCCTCCACCCTGCATGCCATTCTCCCACATCTCTCTGTGGGGACACTTAGAAATCTGCATTCTAATAAAACCTTTCAGATTGGGAATGCTGATTTAGTCTACTTCTCTTATTTTACAGGAAAGAATTGGAATGGTTAAGAGTGGCTAGCCCTGCTGAATATGGGTGGGGAGGACCATCTTTCCAATAAATAGTGATGGGATGATGAGGTATCCAGATAAGAACAAAATGAAATTGGAGCCCTGCTCCATATATAAAAATGAACTCCAATGAATTTTTGACCTAAACATATAAGCAAAACTGCAAAGCTTTTAGTGTTTAGTTCTGTAGTTCTAAAGAAAATAATACAGGGAAATATATTTTCATGATCACCTTGGCTTTGGGAAGGATGTGCTAAGTCACAACACCATCTACTCAGCTATATTGAAACTAAGTGTTTCTTTTCATTAAAAGGCACCACAAAGTGAAAAGACTAGATCTGTGATGGGAGAATATATTGGTAATACATAAGATATCAAAGGATTTATTACCAGGATAAAGAACTACTGTACAGGGACGCCTGGGTGGCTCAGTGGGTTAAGCCGCTGCCTTCAGCTCCGGTCATGATCCCAGCGTCCTGGGATCGAGTCCCGCGTCGGGCTCTCTGCTCGGCAGAGAGCCTGCTTCTCCCCTCCCCTCTCTGCCTGCCTCTCTGCCTACTTGTGTGATCTCTGTCTATCAAATAAATAAAATCTTAAAAAAAAAAAAAAACTACCATACAGTTACAAAGAAAGTGGTCTTTAAGGATCTTAATAAATACGTTTCAGAAACAAAAAGATAATCCATTTAAAAGTCAGAGGATCTGAAGAGATTCTTTTCCAAGGAAGATATACACATGACCAGTAAGCACATGAAAGGATACAGGATACCATCAGGGAGATGCAAATGAAAACCACAGTGAGCTACCACTTCACACCCATTAGAACACCTAAAATCAAAAGTTGGATAACAAGTACTGATGAGGATGTGGAGGAACTGAAGTTCTCATACACTGAGAAATGTAGTTGGTATAGTCACTTTGGAAAATAGCCATTTTCTCAGAGTTACCATATGACTCAGCATTTCCATCCCTTAGGTATATATTCTAAGAGGGACTTATCCACATAAAAACTTGTGCACAAAAGTTCATAGCAGGATTATTCATAATAACCAAAAAGTGGAAGCACCCCAATTGGCCAAGGCCAGTGGATGAATTAAGAAACATACAAAATGCAGGATACCTATACAGTAGAATATTATTTTGCCACAAAAGGAATGAAAGACTTGGATGAGCATGGATAGACATGAGTGATGAAGCCAGGTATGAGTATGTATTACATGATTCCGTTAAAATGAGAGTCCGGAATATAAAAAGAGTAGCTTAGCAGTTGCACAGGGCTGGTGTGCAGAAAACGGGTAGCTAGGGAGGTGATATGATAGCTGAAGTTTCTTTTTGAAATGAAAATGT
>RCUC01119572.1:0-37234 GCA_003697995.1 Taxidea taxus jeffersonii | reverse complement strand
ACAATAACCAAGGAGTGGGAACCACCTAAATGTCGATCAGTGGATGAATGAATAAAGAAATATACTATGGTATAAACATACAATAGATTATTATGAAGCCTTTAAAAAGAAAGAAATCTTGCCATTCGCAACAACATAGATGGACATTATGCTGAGTGAAATAAGACAGACACAAAAAGACCAATACTATATGGTCCCACATTTTGTGGAATCTAAAATAGTAAAACTCAAAGCGGAGAGTTGAGTAGAATGGTGGTTTCCAGGGACTGGAGGGAGGAAGAAAAAGATAGGTGATGATAAAAGGTACAAACCTTCAGTTATGCAAGATAAGTTCTGGAGATCTACTATATAGCATGGTGCATATAACTAAAATATTGTATACTTGAAATTTGCTGTAAAGGTAAAACTTATTTTAAGTGTTCTTATCACAAAATAATACTAATATTAATCATGGCAGGAGGAAACTGGGAAATGAGAGATATGTTTATGACCTTGATGGTGGTGATAGTTTCATGGTTTTATACTTACCCCCAAACACATGGGGGTGTATACATTATATATGTACAGCTTTTTATATGCCAATCATATTGGTTTTAACAAAAGAACTTGTAGCGGTGCCTGGGTGGCTCAGTGGGTTAATGCCTCTGCCTTCCACTCGGGTCATGATCCCCAGGGTCCTGGGATCGAGCCCATATCGGGCTCTCTGTTCAGCGGGGAGCCTGCCTCCCCCTCTGTCTCTGCCTGCCTCTCTGCCTACTTGTGATCTCTGTCTGTCAAATAAATAAATAAAATCTTAAAAAAAAGAAAAAAAGAACTTGCCATATTTCTTAAATTATGTTTGTGAATAGGATTTGCCCTCAATACAAAAAGAAAGAGCTCCTACAAATGAATAAGAAAAATGGCCAGAGAAATATGTACATAAAAATATAGGTAAATTAGGGACACCTGGGCAGTGCAGTTAGTTAGGTGTCTGACTCTTGGTTTTGGCTCAAGTCGTAATCTCAAGTCCTGAGATCAATTCTTGCCTTAGGCTCTGCACTCAGGGCCTAAGTTTCTTTCTCCCTTTCCCTCTGCCCCTCCCCACCTGTGTGCTCTGTCTCTCTCTAATAAACAAAATCTTCTTTAAAAATGAATAAATTATATGAACAAGCAAATATAAGAAGAAAAAACATATACCTATCAAACATAAAAAGGAAAATTAATTTTAGTGCCATGCAACCCAAACTAAAACTTTTTTTAAAGATTTTATTTATTTATTTGACAGAGATCACAAGTAGGCAGAGAAGCAGGCAGAGAGAGAGAGGAGGAAGCAGGCTCCCCGCTGAGCAGAGAGCCCGATGCGGGGCTCAATCCCAGGACCCTGGGATTGTGACCTGACCCACGAGGCAGAGGCCCTAACCCACTGAGCCACCCAGGCGCCCCCCAAACTGAATTTTTCAAGGTTAGAAATACAATTTAAAATGCTAGCTATATAATTTTAAGTTAAATAAATATAATTTTTAAAAAAGCTTGAATCACAAATAATATGGAATTAAAATCCTACACAAATATCTAAAAGAAAACAGACATTTACAAAATTCCACTCTTTGGGAAGTCCCAAACATTGTTCTGATATTGCAGGTAAATGTTGTATTAAAGTGGAGAAAGTAAAATTTATGTAAGAAACAGTAAAACCAGGTTCTATTCCTAGATCTGACATCAATGATACTGCCTTGGTCAAGATACAACCTCTTTGATCTTTATATACCTTTTCAGCTAAAGATAATAATTTCATTCCCTATATCATTTTGACAAATGATAACATAAATAAAAGTTATTAATATAGGATGGAGTTTTTTTCCTTGCTTTGTTTGTGTGTTTCAGCTACTTTTGCACCACTCCTGAAGATATGGAATGCATTTGGCTGTTTCCTGCATAGTGCTGAATGTGTGAGAATTCTGAAAGTCTGTTTTAGGCTATTGGATCAGAAACTTTACCCCTGTCTCTGTTGTTTCCCTGTTATGTGGATATAGGAACCTCTGTGAGGCTTGCTTCCAACTGGGAAGTGACATGTACCTCTTCCCCAGTCTTAAATTCAACAAATGTATGACATTTCTTCCTCTTATTCATATCTGCATCAGCATTAGAAAGTGGGTGGGTAGAAAAGAAAGCTTCTGGATGTTGAGAGATCGGAATGTGTAGAAGCAGTTGGGCAAATAAAAATAGTGAAATAAATAGAAGCCAAATAAAAATAACGTCAGTCACAAAATCCAAGAAAAGATGTAGTTTCTCCTAGCTGCTGAGAGGTCAAACAATATGATTTCTAAAAAGGTGACCACTAGATTTAACTATATGGAGGTCACTGTTGACCTTGACAATAGCAGCTTCGGTGAAGTAGTGGGGGACGGCATCTAGGATGGAGTTGTCGGGAGTAGAAATGTGAAGAACTGGGCAAAGGTAACAGACTAAGCACACATGTCTGATTTGTCTCTTACCTGAAATTCCACTACAACACTGCAAAATATATTGTTCAAAAAGAAAGCGTCGTGAATCTAACAATAGCATGTAATATGCTGGATGTGTCAGGCTAGCAATCTCATTTCTGGTGATCTCTATTTTAGATGAAACTGCACATGTTAGAAAAGGATATATCTGCAAGATTGGTCATTGTGATCTTATTATAACAGCAAACAATGAGAAGTAGCTTAAATATCCAACAATAGACAACTGCTGAATAAAGTATGGAATACCCACAAAGATACCATGCAGCTGTGAAAATAATAAAGAAGGACTCTATGTGATCATCAGGATATATCTTCAGGGGAAAAAACAAAGGGCAAAGATTTTGGTGTAAGAAAGGGAGAGAGATAATTAACATATCCATGTACATTTGCTGCATTTTTGGATTTAAGAAAGAAAGGAACACCAGAATAAAAACTTAAAAGGAGAGAAAGGAGGGATGCCTGGGTGGCTCAGTTGGTTAAGCAGCTGCCTTCGGCTCAGGTCATGATCCCAGCGTCCTGGGATCGAGTCCCACATCGGGCTCCTTGCTCGGCAGGGAGCCTGCTTCTCCCTCTGCCTCTGCCTGCCACTCTGTCTGCCTGTGCTCGCTCTCTCTCTCTCTCTAACAAATAAATAAATAAAATCTTTAAAAAAAAAAAAAGGAGAGAAAGGAAATGTGATGGATGAGAAATAAGTGAAAATGAGATTCCCATGTAAGTAATTTTTGACCTTTCAAGCCTGGTAATATTAACTATTTTTTTAGTATTACCTGTTTTTAAACCATGTAATTGTACTATCTCTTTAAAACATGTTTTTTGAATATATAAAACACTGCTTGGGGATGCATCACTTCTAGAAAGAAGCATCACTTTCAGCATTACAACAACAAAAAAGCCAACATACAAGTTCATAATTCTTTTTGAAGCTATCAGAGAGCTGTAGTCACAGAACTAACTAGTCCAAACTCTAAAGAAAGACAAGTGGCTAGAGAGAGTGGTAGGATGTGAACACCTGTTTATTTGGGACAGATGGAGCCAGATACATGTAAAGCTGGTTAACAAATTTGTGGAAACTATGTTTAGGCTAACAAGAGAGTGTGGTGCTACTTGTAGCCTATCAGAAGTAAAGGGTGTCCATTCATAAAAACTACTTCAGTCTCTAGTATTTTACACATGATGCCCAGCTTTCAACAACAACAACAAAAATATGAGATTATGAAAAAAAAAACAATAAAAAACTGCCAAGAGAAAAGACAATCGACAGACCCTATCTGAACATAGAACAGATGTAAAAAAGTCAGAGAAATTAAAATAACCACTATTGCCATATTAAAGTCTCTAATGGAAAAGATGAACAACATGAAGATCAGATGAATAATTTCAACACAGAAGAAAACTATAGACAAGACTCTAATGGAAATGGTTTTAATAAAAACATAGCAACAGATTTTTAAAAATTCCTTCCACAGTCTTCATGTAGACTTAACACAGCCAAAGAAAGAATCAATATGCTTGAAGATAGATCAATAAACATTACCCAAACTGAAAAACAGAGAGGAAAAAAATGAGTTAAAATGAAAGAATAGAATATTCAAGAGCCATGAGATAATATCAAACATCCTAACATGTGTATTATTGGGACCTCAGATTAGTGAAAGTCTAGTTGCCCTTACCATGAGATTGATAAAAAGGCAATAATGCCCTCTCTCAACACTGCTGTTCAACATCAGTCTGGAAGTCCTAGCCTGTGTGATAAGGCAAGAAAGAGAAGTAAAATTCATATATATTGGAAAGGAAGAAATAAAACTGTCTCTATTCACAGGCAACATGCTTATGTAGATGGAAAATGACAAAGAATCTATTTAATGCATGTAATAAATGAGTTTAGCAAAGTTACAAGACACTGGGTTAATAAACAAAAAATAAATTGTATTTCCAAATCCCAACAATAAACAATGGATATAAATTTTCAAAAAGAAAAAAAAGTGCCTATTATAATAACTCCAAAAAATGAAATTCTGAGTATAAATCTAACCAAATATATTTAGAATCTGTATGCTTTAAATCTACAAAACACTAATATAAAATCAAATAAGAACTAAATAAATAGATATATCATGTTAATGGACTAGAACACTTGATAATGAAAGGGTATCAATTCTCCAAAAAAATTGATCAATAGGTTCAGCATTTTATAGGTTTTGCTCACAAGTTTCTCATACAATACCCAAGTGTGGGCCAGTTTGCTTCTCCACACTCATAGAAATTTAGAAGAGCATTTAAATATACACCATAATTTCTAAGATTTCTGCTATTTAGCTTGACTACTTTCTCAGGTTGCCATTCACTAAGCTTTATCAGCCTCTTCAAGCTTATCATTAGGATCATTAGGCAGGAAAGAGCTACCTGCCACAACTTCAGTACTTTCCAAGGATTCCAAATTTCTTTCACTTATTTTGTTCACTGAGGAATTGTCTTCAGCATTTGTGAAGAAGTTTAAGTTCCATGTATGTTCACATTATTTAACTTTTGAAGGGAAAATGAAGGTTTGGGGGGCACCCAGGTGGCTCAGTCATTAAGTGTCTGCCTTTGGCTCAGGTCATGATCTTAGGGTCCTGGGATTGAGCCCTGCATCAGGCTCCCTACTCTGTGGGAGGCCTGCTTCTCTCCCACTCTGCCTGCTAGTGTTCCCTCTCTCACTGTTTCTCTTTCTGTCAAATAAATAAATAAAATCTTAAAAAAAAAATAAAAGTTTTGGAGGGAAGATGTCGAAGAGTAGGGGACTCAAGTTTCATCTGGTCCCTTGAATTCAGCTAGACATCTATCAAATCATTCTAAACACCTGTGAGTTCAACCTGAGATCTAAGAAAAGAATTACTTCAATTCTACAAATAGAAAAGCAACCACTTTTTGCAAGGTAGGTGTGGGGATGTGAATCTGAGGAGATACATGGGAAGATAAACCAGGGAGAAGGGAGCCTCCATAAGCCAGCACCAGAAAGTGATATGGCAGTGGAGCAAAAATTAGAAATTTTGAAAGTCTGCTCCTGTGAGGGACATCCCTGCTGGAAAAGTGCTCAGGTGGTGAAGTAGGGCAGAATCATAGGTGGGACAGAGTGGTCTCAGGATCCCCAGGGTCACAGAAAGAATCTCACACTCTGTCTGAATGTGGCAGAGTTCACAAGCTCTGGAGCAGGGAAACTGGCTACAATTAGTGAGCCCCAGGGTGACCTCTCAGCTAGGTGTTGCCATAAACTGTGGACTCCCACACAATTGGGCAAATGGTGATATTCTCACTTTTCCCTTTTTTTTTTTTTTCTGACCTCTTTGGATTTGTCTAATTTGTATTTCAGTTGGGCTGTGGTTGATATTTTTTATTTTGTTCTCTTATTCATCCAATCTTATCTGGGAAAAATGACTGGAAAGAGAAATTCACAACAAAAGAAAGAACCAGAAGTAATACACTCTGCCAAAATCCAATCAATATGAATGTAAGTAAAATGTCTGAGCTGGAATTCAGGATAATGATTATAAAGTTACTAGCTGGGCTTGAAAAAAGCACAAAAGAATTAGAGAATCTCTTAGTGCAGAAATAAAATCCAATCAGGCTGAAATTAAAAAGCTTTCTCTGAAATGCAGTCTAAAATGGATGCTCTAACAGCTAAGGTAAATGAGGCAGAAGAGTCCATGACATAGAAGACAAGATGATGGAAAGGGAAAGGGCTAAGGAAAATAGAGAAAAACAACTAATGGATCATGAGAGGAGGCTTCGAGGAATCAGCAATACTATAAAGTAAAACAATATTAGAATTACTGGGGTTCCAGAGGAAGAAGAAAGAGAGGGACAGAAGGTATATTTGAGCAAATCATAGCTGAGAACTTTCCCTAATCTGGGGAACAGGCATTCAAATCCAGGAGGTGGAGAGAACCCCCCTCAAAAATCAATAAAAATAGATCAACACCCCACATCTAATAGTGAAGCTTGCAAACTTCAGAGATAAAGAGAAAATCCTGAAAGCAGCTTGAGACAAGAACTCCTTAACCTACAGGGATAGGAACATTAGACTGGCAGCAGACCTAGCCACAGAGACCTGGCAGGCCAGGAAGGGCTGCCATGATATATTCAGGGTAATAAATGAGAAAAACATGCAGCCAAGAATACTTTATCTGGGAAGGCTGTTGTTCAGAATGAAAGGAGAAATAGTTTCTAGGACAAACAGAAACTAAAAGAATTTGTGATCACTAAACCAGCACTTTGAGAAATATTAAAGAGGATCCTGTAAGTGAAGTGAGAGCCCAAAATCAACATAGGCCAGAAAGAAACAGAGAGAATATACAGAAACAGGGACTCGACAGGTAATACAATGGCATAGATTCATATCTTTCAGTAGTTACTCTGGATGTAAATGAGCTAAATGCTCCAATCAAAATACACAGGATATTAGATTGGATAAAAAAGCAAGACGAATCCATATATTGTCTACAAGACACTCATTCTAGACCCAAAGACACCTCCAGATTGAAAGTGAGGGGGTGGAGAAACATCACGCTAATGGACATCAAAAGAAAGCTGGGGTAACAATCTTTATATCAGACAAATTGGATTTTAAACTAAAGACTGTGGCAAGGGATGAAGAAGGACACTATTATAAACACAAATCAAAATAACAAGGAGATACCACCTCACACCAGTCAGAATGACTAAAATTATCAAGTCAGGAAATGCCAGATGTTGGTTAGGCTGCAGAGAGAGGGAAACCCTTATACATTGTTGGTGGGAATACAAATGGGTACAGCCAATCTGGAAAACAGTATGGGGGTTCCTCAAGAAGTTAAAACCAGGGCTACCCTGTGATCCATCAATTATGCTACTAGGTATTTATCCCAAAGATAAAAACATAATGATCTGAAGGGGCACCTATACCTCAATATTTATACCAGCAATGTCCACAATAGGGAAACTGTGAAAAGAGCTGAGATGCTCATCAACAAATGAATGAGATATATACATATATATGCATATATGTATATATATACACACACATACAAATATATGTATATACATATATATTATATATATCATTATACATAAAATTCCTATATATATACATATATATACCTATATATATACATATACATAATATTCCTATACATATATATACATGTACATGTATATATGTATAGGAATATTACTCAGCCATCAAAAAGAACGAAATCTTCCAATTTGCAACAACATGTGTGGAACTAGAGAGTAATATCCTAAGTGAAATAATCAATCAGAGAAAGACAAATACCCTATGATTTCACTCATATGTGGAATTTAAGAAACAAAACAGAGAAGCATAGAAGAAGGGAGAGAAAAATAAAATAAGACATAATCATGGAAGAGATGGGGGATGGAGTAACTGAATGATGAACATTAAGGAGGGCATATGAAATGATGAGCACTGGGTGTTTTATGCAGCTGATGAATTCCTGAACACTACATCTGAAACTACTGATGTACTGCTATATGTTGGCTAATTGAATATAAATAAAATAAATAAGTAACTGAAAGGATAATTAAGAATAACATGTGGGGCGCCTGGGTGGCTCAGTGGGTTAAAGCCTCTGCCTTCGGCTCAGGTCATGATCCCAGGGTCCTGGGATCGAGCCCCGCATCAGGCTCTCTGCTCAGCAGGGAGCCTGCTTCCCCCTCTCTCTCTGCCTGCCTCTCTGCCTGATTGTGATCTCTGTCTGTCAAATAAATAAATAAAATCTTTAAAAAAAAAAAAAGAATAACATGTAAATGCCAAATTCTAGGATTATTAGTTCTTTCATGTTACTGAGGAACTCCCTGTTGGGGGAAATGGACTAATAGGAACATGTTTGTAAACAGATATTTGAGTATAATTATAGCAGAAAGTTGAACAAATATGTGGGAAACATTTTGTATGTGTATAATAAGATTTAAATACACTAGATCTCAGGGGACAAACTCATTTTCCCAAAATTCAAGCTGTGCAAACCTCCTAGGAACCACCAAGGAGTCACCCTTCTAGGTGGTTATATCTGGAGAAAGAGTACTAGCCCACTGGACCTATGTCATTAGTTCTATATCCACCCCCTACCCATATAATCCCCAGTTCTCTTTGATGGGTCAAAGTGATGGGTCAAAGCAGCAGTAATAGTAATGAGTAAGTGAACAATTCCAAAGCACTAAATTTTGCAGCTATTTCCTATGTGTAAATTCTCCCTTCTCTGCTTTTGTAAGTCAAAATTGTACAACATGGAAAATGGCATTCTGCTAATTTTACTGTATATGCAAAGCCACTTTTACTCCTCACAATTTTTCTCTCAGATTCTCAAGTAAGAATGATGCTCCTTGGCACATTGCCATGTTTATCCTGTAGCATTTCATGACTCCCTAGTCAGTAAACCAGCTAATCTCCAAGGGGACTTGGGTCAACCTGAGAATCAAAGAAATGCACCAGACTTTAATGGCAGCTGCTTGGTGTCATGTTCAACCATGTCATTAAGATGCCTTACTGAGTTAGGACTAAATATCTCACATTAGAAAATCAACAAATTTCTATGTGATATCCTACAAAGCTATTTGGCTTTCAAAGTGAGATAGGAATACAAGTAGTAATTTTAAAAAGACTCACACACTGATTGAGGCAAACATTACCTCCAGTATATTTTTAATGAAATCTACAGAGGGAGAGATTTTAGACACATCAAGTCAAAAAGCAAAAAGATTTGCACATCAAATATCTATATATATGTAATATGTGTATGTATTTTGCCTGACAATTCACTTCATATTGGATATCCATTCATAGTAGCACACATTACTATAAAAAGTAAAATTAGGTGACACATCAGAGGAAAAAGGACAAATAATCCAAAAGTAGATAGATGGGGGAATAACTAAAGGTATAAAAATATTTTTTTTATACTGATCATAATTTTTTTCTGCACTGTGGCTGCTAAGAACTTTAATTCTATTATTTGTCTTTATTTGCTTTTAGTTATCTTCTTGCTATTCTCTCTTACACACTTAAAAAAACCACCCTCCTTTTAGCCATCTCATTATGAAAACACCCTCTTTATTAATTACAAAAATATATCATTCTTTCTGTTCTCGTGTCTTACATGTTTCCTCCTGCTCTTCACTGTTTAGCTCAAAGCTGACCTGAGCTCAATGTCAGATTTCTCCCTAACAACTGCACCCACCATGATTATATCTAATAAACCCCTATGCCTGTGGACCTCAGGCCCCTCGCCAGTTGAGATGTGACTACGGAATACACGGGCAGACCACTGGAGATGGGGACATAGGCAGTACTCATATAGTTTTCCTATATCACATCTCAACAACTAAGGGCAATTACTTTGTAGCTGTCCATGTCTTCTTGTTCTTAGCCTTCTCCTGGTTTCAGAAAATACCACTCACCTATGCATTGAAAACCTCAGGAACTACTTACAGATATAATCAATTTGTTCCTCTGTCATTATTCTGAGCTACCCATGCTGTGACCTGCCAATATGCCCTTTCCTTTCATCTGGCATCCCTCGGTAATGATATGAACTCCTTTTTTCAAAGCATCTTCCCATGAGACAGAAATGAGACAATTCCTCTTACTCATAAACTCTGACTATTGGGTCTTCTGTCTTCAAACTTTTGGCAAGCTCTATTTCACCTCCACCTCCAATAAGTCAAGAGAATCAGAAACTCACTTGACTGTCCCTGCCTCCAGTCAATATTAGCATGCTCAAGATAAAATAAAAATAGCAATACATTTCTGATTCTAAACAAAATGAAGGAGACACATTTCTCCCTATTCCTCACACTAAGTATAGCTAAAACAAATAAAAGAAGACTGAAAGGTGGAGAAGAGATGAACTGCTTCAGGGACCAAAAAACTGGACTTGGAACCAATAACAGATATGACAGTGTATTCCCTGTGTTTTCTTTTTCCTCCTCTATATCCCAGATTTGGTACTTGAGAAGGCTATAATATAGTACAGCTCCTTTGGAAAAACTTCTCACAGTTTCTCATAAAACTATACATATGCCTACCTTAGACACATAAATTCCAATTCTAGATATTTATGCAAGAGGAATTAAATCATACCATCACAAAGGACTTGTAAAATAATCATAACAGTTTATTCATAACGGGAAAAAACTTGGAACTGTTCATGTGTCCATTAATAGAAGAATGGATAAACACGCTGTGATTTGCTCATAAAATGAAATACTGTGCATCAGTAAAAATGTATTCAACAATATGGATAAATCTTAAGGATAGTATGCTGAGTAAAAGAATCTAGACCTGAGTAGAACATACCATATAATTCTATTTATATGAAACCCTAGAACATGCAAAAAAAATCTATAGTAAAAAATATCAGGTTTGTTTTTGTCAGTGGGGAATGGGACAAGGATGAAACTTTCTGATATAATGAAACTATTCTATAATTTGATAGAAGATTGTGTTACATAGGTATATATATTTGCCAAATTTTAGCAATTGTAAATTTAATTGTTCAATTCATTGTACATGAATTTTACATCAGAGATTGAAAACTGGAAAGAAACATTGAACTCCACTTAATGGTATTCATGTCAAAATATTTATAAGGAAGTATAGTAACATCTGTAATTTACTTTGTAATACAACAAAAAATATAATGGTTGAGTGGATGAATAAATATACGGCAAGCAAGCATTGCTCAATGATAGTGGTAGAATCTAGATGGTGAGAATAGGTATTCACTGTAAACTTCTTTCGACTTTGCTTTATGTTTGAGGAATTGATCATATTATATATGTATGTATGGTTCTCTTTTGAGACTCTTTATCCTGTTGTTTATTCTTTAGCTAATATCACACTATCTTACTCAGCTTCTTATTAAATTCTTCAAGATTTTCTGATCTATTTTTGGCCTTTTGGTTTTACCATAAATTTTGGGATCAGCTTGTCAATTTCTACAACAGTTTCTCTGAGATTTTGATTGGGGTTGAATTGAGTCTATGGATCAATTTGGGGGAAGTTAACATCTTTACAAGATTGGGTCTTTAATTTGTGAACATATATTGTTCTTCTACTTAATTTCTTAAAGTCTCTCAATAATGCTCAGAAGCTTTTGGTATAAAAACATTGACTTATTTTTGCTATATTTTCTCCTACGTATTGGGAAATTTTTATTCTGTTGAAATGTTATTTTACTTTCTTTTTGTTAGTAGTACATAAAAATACAGTGAAAGTGACCAAAAGGGATCTTTGGGGAAATGCCTAATTCTAGGAATGGGGTAAGAGACACACAAGATGGGCCTGGAGCAACTTACAGAGTGCCAGAAAGTAAGGAAGCACTCAAAAATAAATAGATTAAATAAATAAACAAAGAAACCACATTGATAAGAGTTTGTCAAAGACACACAGGAGCCCACTGAAAGTCCTCCCAACAGCCAAAGCTGGAACAATTTGAGCAATAAAATAAAATAAAGCAGAATTGGATTAACGCCTAAAGTTTAAAATAAGTTCCCATGAGTCCATAACTAACATCAGTAAATGACTGGATAAATAAATAAATAAATAAATAGGGAGGAAAAATTCCCTGTGTTTTCTCATGTGAGAAGAGTGGAAAATAATTGATGTAAATACCCTGTCCTTTCCAAGGGGGAACATAATTTTCCGCTCTTTGAGAGTGGGCTAGCCGTGTGACTTTCATCCAAAGAGTATACTATAGAAAGGAGGAATGGGGGAGTAGCTTTATACTGAATAAAGAAATCTGATAAACATTACCTCAAACAAGTGACCAAGGTCAAAATCAACAGTTATAAATTTGTTGATAGTGTGTGCCTTTGATATGTGATTAAATTGTCACTTTCCCTCTATGGTCTTCTCCCTCAAAAGCTATCACCCCAATCTTACCATGAGAAAAATATCAACCAAATTCCAATACAGTAGTGCCTAGTCAATATTCCTCAAACTGTCAAGGTCATCATAAACAGTCAAAAGAGCCTAAAGAGACATGACAAATAAATATAACATAGCATGGTATCTTGCATGGAATTCTAGAACAGCAAAAGAGCACTAGATTAAAAAAATAAGAAAATCTGCATAAAATATGGGTTTTAGTTAATACTAATGTATCAGTACTGGTTCATTAATTACAACGAATGTATCATACTAATATAAGATGTTAATAACAAGGGAAACTGGGTGCAGGATATATGGGAGCACTCTGTACTAACCTCTTAATTTTTCTGTTAATCTAAAACTGGTCTGTTATACATAAAATTTATAAAATAAGGTCTATTTTTTAAAAAAATAAACAAAATAAAATATAAAAGCATTATTAAAACATAAAATAATTTTTAGTCATTGAAGTTTTATCCAGAGATCTTGATAAATTCGTTTAATAATTCTCTCTTAAATTATCTGTATATTCTTTTGAATTTTCTGTGTAAACAATCATGTCATCTAAAGGCAATAACAGTTTAATCATTTTTTTTTCTTGTCTTTCTATCTTTGTTTTTCTTGTCTTATTGCTAAAACTAGGACCTTTAGTAAATAGAAGTGGGGATAACAGACATTTTGTTCCTATATAAGGCAGGAAGTTTTCAGCATTTTACTATTAAGAATGATGTTTGTGAAATTTTTTTTTTTGTAGGCACTCCATTAGATTAAGGAAGTTCCCTTTTATTTATAATAAATTGAGATTCATCTTTATCACAAATGTGTGTTAATTTTTACCAAATGCTTTTTGCTATAACTATTAATAAGATCATATAATTTTCATCCTTATTTTATTAATGTGATAAATTAAATTGTGTGATATTTTTCAAATGTCAAACCAACATGCATTATTTGAATAAACTCTTCTTGGTTGTGGTGTATTATACTTTTTATAAATCACTGGATTAAATTTTCTAAAAATGTTTATTATTTTTGTATTATGAAAAGATTGGCCTCTTGTACTATTTGTCAGGATTTTGTGTCAAAATATTGCTCACCTTATAAAATAAGTCATGAATTGCTTCTTCTTTTCTTTTTCTTTAAAAAGTACTTATTTAAGAGTGGTGTTATTTCTTCTTTAAATGTATGGAAGAAT
Source organism: Taxidea taxus jeffersonii (assembly GCA_003697995.1). Taxonomy (NCBI): domain Eukaryota; kingdom Metazoa; phylum Chordata; class Mammalia; order Carnivora; family Mustelidae; genus Taxidea; species Taxidea taxus. Next base: position 23,649 of record RCUC01119572.1, on the reverse strand, counting down.
TGATCAGTGAAGCCATCTAAATCTAAAGATTTCTCTGTGGCAAAATTCAAATTGCAGGTTCAGTAGTATTAGTATATTGGGGACTATTTATACTTTCTATTTTGTCTTGTGTGATGTCGGGTATGTTGTGCATTTTTTGCAATTAATTTAATCCAAATCTTCAATCTTATTTTCATAAAATAGCTCTATGTCTTCTATGTTGTTTGGACTATGTCTTTTCTTAAATTCATGATATTGGTAATATATAACTATTCTCTTTTTTTCTCAAACTTGCTTAGATTTTATCAATTATATGTTGTCTTTTTTAAGATCCAGCTTATGGTAGCTATGTGACATTCCCAAAATCTAGCTGAATTTCCATAAGAAATATATCCTTTCCATATCCAGCATCATGGAATTCCCAAGTATTCATATTCAAAACAGCAATAGAGTTCTTTTAAAGGCACTAAAAATGAAAGAAAATCAAATCACCAAAAACCTTTCTAATACTGAGCACTTATAGAGAAAGTAATAGAAGGCATAATGGTAAGGAATAAAACTAGGCAGGATGCATATTTGAAACTAGTGTGCTTTGATGCTGTAAGAGCTAGTATCTAGTAAAAGTGCTTTCCTGCAAGTTTGTCCAGTGGTCCCTCTGTGCTTCACTTGAGATGAGATGGTCTGTCCAGGGAACTACAGTAATGAGGTAGTCATCCCTTGAAACTTTGATTAGGATGATAAGGGAGAATGGTAAATTGCCCTGGAAGGGCTTAAGAAAGTTTTCTAACTGGTCTGCCTGTGGAAGATGGGGGTACTGGATTGAAACAGGTGACCTCTTAAGGTTTCCTCTAGCTTACTGAGATAGATTCTGACTTAAACTATCAAAACTCTGGGATTAGGGACGCCTGGGTGGCTCAGTTGGTTGGGTGGCTGCCTTCGGCTCAGGTCATGATCCCAGCGTCCTGGGATCGAGTCCCACATCGGGCTCCTTGCTCAGCAGGGAGCCTGCTTCTCCCTCGCCTCTGCCTGCCACTCTGTCTGCCTGTGCTCGCTCCTGCTCTCTCTCTGACAAATAAATTTTTAAAAATCTTTAAAACAAAAACAAAACTCTGGGATTAATTTAAACACATGGACATTGAATTTCAGTAGTGAAACTGTCTAGAGAAATTCAAAATTCTATTAATGGATTATTGCCCTGTTAGACAAGTATGTCAAAATACTATAAAAATTTCACAGAACATGCTTAGCCAGAATCAGAACTTTGAGCATGTCATGTATACACACACACACACACACACATACATATGTGTGTGTGTGTGTATATACATATATATATATATATATATATAATCCCTGTATGTCCTTCTGTTAAAAATAAAAACTAGTGTTTGGGAATAGCTGTTTCCTGATAAAACTACCCATTGACTTCTTTGCCAGACAAATGCAGCTCATAAATTGACACATTTCAGTCCATCTGTATGTACAGCATGTTCGACATCACAATTATAACACAGGCATCTTAACTTTAAATGAGACAAAACAAACATAAAATTAGCACTGGTGGAAACCCCCTGCCACTCAATTTGTGTGGGGTTTAACACCTTCCTATTTTATATATCCTTCCACATAAACAGTTTTATATTAGCCGTTGATATGGTGGCTTCCAACAACTCAATGTTGAGCTGTTTAAAAGCACTAATTAGCAGCTTTAATACGGAAGGGAACACATATATTAGAAAAATCCTGTAAATCCCAAATACCCCTTGGGCCCTGCCGTTTGTGTGTAAAATAACTCAATAAAAATATATATACTATACTGTTAATCACAAGACCTTCCAGGAATATAATCAATCCCAGAGGAAATATAAACCATACCTTTATAAACAAAAAAAGAAAAATGAGAACTTCCATTTAAGCTGAGGATGGGAATCATCACAATGAGCAGGTGAATTTATAAAACTAAGCACACTTCATAATAATGATAAAAACATTACAAGTGTATATACATCCAATTGACATATATGCGTTGCATTCAATTTTAGCACAACTGGCAACATATTTATTGAATTAACACTTCATTTATTTCTTTTCATCACTTCTAACAATACCAAAGCCATATATACATGTATACTAACTTCAACAGATAACAAAATAATCTTCAAGTATTGTCCACTATTTGAAAAAATACAGAAACATATTGAATTTTCAAAGGATTCCAGGAACACGTTTTTCTATAATCCAGAATGTCCATATAATACAGTTACTTCATTTTACATAACATTTAGCATACCTAGCCCTTTTTAACTTCAAGGAATGTTTTTTTCTTTTCCCCCCCTTTCCACATACCTTGATCAGATAATTCTACTAGTTAATATTTCTAGTACATGTAAATAATTATATCCTGAGTGCTTTAAAATTACACTAATTCCTACACCATTAAGGAAGGAAAATGTTTCTAGTTTTTGATGCATTATAAGTGGGAGATATTAATTTCTAGATGAAATCATGCATAAGCAGGGGGAAAGCTTTGTACCAAGTTAATATTTAAACATAAAATGTTAAGTATCTCAGGAATTATGGATGATTAAAAGCAAATAGGACAACACAACCATATTGTATTTGGATTGTGGGACCCTCTCCCATTTGTGCAATTTTCTATCCCCCAAAGCAAAAAGCATCTTTCTATTTTCTATTTTAAAATTGTTTAGCTGTCAAGATGGATGGTTTGAACAGTAGCAAACACTCAAAACCAAAGAAATGGCATTCTTCAGTAAATATGTTTATGCTATGTCATATAAATGAATTATAAACAGTAGAGTAACCTTTTTGCTTTAATCACTAATACTTTGTCATTTTACAAGCTGCCACTAAGCAATACAATTTCTAAAGCAAGTTTTGAAAACTTGGAGGAAATTAACACATACCAAGTTTTATATGTATATTATTTTCTAATATAGTACTAACCATACTTTGCTCTTTGGGGTGAATAGCTTTTTAAAATTATACTGAAATGATGGAATTGTCCCATTTTAAGTAGAAATTTCCACACAATGGGTAATTTCAATTCTTTCCAGCTTTATTCCACTATTAGAAACAGATTTAGTCAAAGACCTCACATATTTGCTACGAATGTATTTTAATGTATTTTCTCCAAAGAAATAAAGCAGGTTTGTTTCTCCTTTCATATCTTGCTTTAAATGGCGTTTTATGTTATAGGCTAACGAGTATCTAACAGTGCACTTAATGTACTTTGCACATAGTATTTAACTAATGACACTGAGCATTTCATTTTGGGGGGAGGGGAGCTGCCATGACACTCCATGAGCAGTTTGACATAGGCTGGGAGTATATTTACAGTTAACCAAGCCTTTTAGAGACAAATTTTCTGGCAAATATGGAGCTATACACCCTTCACAGTCTGTGACAGGTGATACTGTCTCCTAGTAAATCCATATCCCCCCACTATGACAGAATTGGGGTAAGACTCCAAGAGCTTAGGTCAGGGAAAAAGAGAGTTCTTTATAGGCCTGCTACATTAAATTATAGGACCATTATATTAGTTTTCTAGGACCAGTAATATCACAAACTGGGTGGCTTAAAACAGAAATCTATTGTCTCACAGTTCTGGAGGCCCAAAGTCCAAAATTGAAGTGTGGGTGGGGACTAGATCCCTCTGTAATCTATAGGGAAGAATACTTCCTTGCTTCTTCCCAGCTTCTGGTGATGACCATCTGTCCTTGGCATTCTTTGGCTTGTAACTGCAACATACCACTCTCTTCCTCTGGAGTCACATGGTGGTTTCCCCTGTCTTCACATTATCTTCTTAATAAGGATGGAGAGCATATTGAATTAAAAGTCCACTCTACTCCAGTATCTTCATCATCTTCATTATTTATATCAGCAACAACCCTATCTCCAAATGAAGATTCTGAGGTAGTGGGGCTCAGGACTTCCATGTATCTTTTGGTGGGGGTAAGCAATTCAACCCAGAGCAACCATTAACCAATATCAGATGTAAACTTAAATTGGTATGCCAAGGCCTAAACAGCTAGCCAGATCTTTCTCTGGATCATCTCTCTTCTTGGAGGAGTTCCATTGCCTGGAGATGGCATCACGGAGGGAGTCACTTTCTCTTTTAGGTGCCAGGCAGGCAGAAGAAGAAAGAGTAAAATGAAGAGTTTAGGATTGCTGAGAATCGCACTTGGAACACTTGGATGTTTGTAGTTATACAAACATCCAGTGTATAATAAATATCTTTTTAGAAGATTTACAATATTCTGTCAGACAGAAAAAGAAAAGAAAGAACCTCCCTTTCTCTCGCCATTCTTTATTCTAAGAAGTTCCTTTGGAGAAATACTCCCTCAGTCCCCTAGGAGTGCCCTGCTTTCCATCAACTCAATCTAGCAGAGGCACTAATCTCCAGAGCCACTGACCTCCTACAATTCACCAACAGGAAAACCACCATTAAATAATAATAATAATAAAAACAAAACCAAAAAAAAAAAACAGTGAAGAAAGAGTTCAGAAACAATGTGTGAGGGGGTAGATCTGCATTACCTCCCACTTCAGCCTTTGTCTTCAAAGTCCTTTCTGCAGAGTATTAAATGGTGTTTGGCTTTTTTTCTTTTTTGTTGTTCTCTTTTGGGAGGGGAGGAGAAGTCAATGAGATTTTTGAAAAGGCTCAGAACAGAGAGGTCACTTTTCAACAAATGACATGTAAGGCAAGATAAATTTACATTTTTCAGCCTCATGAAAAACAAGGACAGCTTTGTCTGGGATTCACTAAGAAGTCATTGAAGGTAGGCGTTGGCTGCCCACTGGTCATGATGGAGTAAAACCCAGAGAAACGTGAGCTAAAGGGAGCTTATAGGCAACCATAGGTTGAACATCCCCAACTTCCCACAAAGGCCTTTCATTTCCATTTGGAATGAGGGAAAGAGGATAGGATAACCTAGCCTGGCCAGCCCCTTAGTCACCAAGCAAAACTCTTGATATTTGCCTAATTACCTTTTCTCATCATCAGTCATTTCTTGAAGGCTCAGCTTCATTCACATGCCAGGTATTTCCGAAATTAATCATGTCACTGAAAGCGGCATCTTTTCATGTAAATGGACTTTATTATCTGGATCAGAAAGCCCCCTCTTTGAGTAGCGAAAGGCCATTTGTAGGGAAAGTGTCTGAAATCTGACATGCTGCCTTCCCAAGAAAGATTCTTAGTGTTGACCTCCCAACAAGCACCAAGTATTCGTCACTGTGAGCTTATGTATGAGTGAGTGTGTGTGTGTGTGTGTGTGTGTGTATGTGTGTGTGTGTGTGTGTAGCTAAGAGCCTTGGGCTGGCTGCATGATAATTTGCCCCATTGTTTCAGCGTGACTGTCTTTCCAGTATTTAGGAACAAAGCCTCTTTTGCAGAAGCCCCTACCTACAATTATTTTATGTTTACCTCAAGGGCCATTATCTTATCTTTATTGCAACTATATTAGGGGATGCCAGAGCTTCTTTGTCTCCTTGGAAGGTTGCAGATTACAGACAGGATTTAGCATGATCCCAGGACACTCCTCTTTCATTTAAAGGCATTTTACAAATGTTTGAGGACCCTGGACTAGACCAACACGTGGCTTTTGCCCAGCCTCTCTGAATTTAGAGAGGGAAGGAGGAAAATGCTTCTAAGAACTTAGGGAAGTGCCCTCAAACTCAATTTTTAGGTGTGTAAGATATAGTCCCTAAATGATGGTCAAATGAGGAATTAGAAAGAAATTCCCACCTGTAGAAGTATCACCAAAACTGTAACAGGGCCTCTAAAAGGGTTGCCTACTCAGATTCACAGAACTGGCTGGACTGTTATCTAATTATAGATCTTCCCCCACTTATGATGGGGTTATATCCCAATAAATCCATCATAGGTTGTAAATGTCCTAAGTTGAAAAAAACACTCAACCTGCCAAACATCACGGCTTAGCCCAGCCTCCCTTAAACATGCTCAGAACACTTACATAGCCTATGGTTGGGCAAAATCATCTCACACAAAGCCTGTTTTTTACTAAGGCATTGAATCACTCCTGTATGTTATTGAATACCGTATTGCAAGTGAAAGACAGGATGGTTGTGTGGATACAGAACAGGGCTATGTGTATTGGTTGTTGACCTTTGTGATCGTGGGGCTGACTGGGAGCTTCAGTGGCCATTGCCCAGCATCAGAAGGAAGGATTACAGGGCATATCGCTTGCCCAGGAACAGACCCAAATTCAGAAGTGGAAATACAGTTTCTACTGGAAGCGTATCATTTCCCACCATTATAAAGTCAAAACATCATAAGTTGAACCACTGTAAGACAGGAACCTTCTGTAGCTAATAGGTTTACCTGAAGATAAACCAACTCCAGAAGCACAAAACCGGTCGAAAAGCACCCTCACCCTTGCGTGTGTAGGGACCCATAAGGAAAGTTCTTTCTACATCCCTTGCTCACTTTTCTTTTGTTCTGTGCTTTAACAACTGGGTGTTAATGATGGGGTATTTTTCCTCTGGGAGGAGTACAGAAGAGTAATATCTACTACCTGCACCCCTCCCTCCTATGTGGAAATAAAATTAATGTGGTGACATAAGCTGACAAAACCCAGGAAATTAAAAGTTAAAGCTGAGACTCCTTCATGATGTTTTACCTTTTTTGGTTATTGTAAAATGAATATAGTGAGGATAATTTGCTTGAGGAAAGACCTAATCACAGAGTTCATCAAGAAAGAGTAAAAAAAAAAAAATTTTTTTTTTCTTTTTTTTCTTTTAATCTACTTTTGCTCTCATTGAGCCAACTGGGAGCTGGTTTTCAAAAGTACTCTACTTTCTCTTACCCCACCATTTTCTTAAACCAAAGGGAAACAAAAACCTCCTCTTCATAGTCTTCAAGTGCCTAAGTAATATTTTCCCCATTCTTTAAAACAAATGGACCCAGATTCAAAAAAATCAAGCATGTCCTAAATCAGAATCAGCAGAGAGCCCAGATTGTCGTCTGGAATTTGGAAATACAGTTTTGGAGTGTTCCGTTAACATCCAAAGTTCTATAGGAAAAACAAACATAAAAATCAACTTTTGAGAGGCTGTATTTAAGAAAGACCTCAACCCCTCCATTCTTTTGCTGTGTTTGAAGATCAGCCAAAAGGGAAAAAAGGGAGTGTAAATTCAAGGAATGAAGCTCTAGGCTGTAGGCCAGAAACTCTGAACATTCATCTTTCCCCCTTTACTGAGAAGAATGTTCCTGGGGAAAAAGTTCCATGATGGGCTTGTTTCTAAGGGCTTTTCTGAACTCCAAAAAAAAAAAGATTGTAAACTTTACCTTCCTCCCTGCATCTGTCTTCAGTCATGCTAAGCTCCGACTCCTTTCATCTTGTGGGTTGACTGTTACCAATGCAATGGCTTATTCTGGTGCCTGGGAATGCCCCATATTTACAGTCCTATCTATTTGGATATATGGCTCAACTCTTATTTTGCAACAATACCACCACCTCCTGGGCTGCTCGTAATTTCCATAGCTATTTACATATAACATTTCAAGAAATTATTCAATTTCATCCAGAACTGTTAGCCATAATAACTAGACTATAAGCTTCTTGAAGGCAAGCTTCTCAAATACATTGTCAAAAAGCAGATCACATAGTCTGACAAAGGACACCTTTCTAATATGCAAGTGTATTCATATGAAAAAAAAACAGTGTAACAAACTTCAAGGTGCACAAACCCCGTTTGTTTACATTATCTATAATATTGAACCCAATATATAACACCAGCAAAGATGCTTAACAAGTTTCTGTCAAAATAAACAGCAGTCATCAATGGGAAATCATGTGATATCTCCACAAAGACCATCACTATCCACTAACTAATGGCTTTTTATCTATTTCTTAGGAGAATAGGAACTGAAAATTTTACACTTGCTCCCTTGCCCATACAGATGTAGATACAAACAGGGATCAGGCAAGCCTCAATCTCCAGCAAATGGTGAATTACATACTTTCTAAAAATTCACTTATATTTGTTAGACTCAGACCAAAGACTGATGGGCTACATAGGGTTGTGTTTGTATAGAATTGGCATATCTAGGAAGTTTAAGAGTTGGCAGTGTTCTGGATAAAAGGAGATAATAGAATCTATGACAACAGGGACAACTGATCTAAATATAGTCATTAAGAGAGTGCTATCTGCTAGGAAATCAAGAAGGTAGGGAGAAAAGCAGAGTTTTGTTCTGATATCAGTTAAATTGGTCATTAGGGATTCCAAATTTTATTTGATTTAAAGTCTTATTCCTGGACTGAGGTTTTTTGTTTGTTTTTTTATTTTTGTTTTTTGTTTTTTTGTTGTTGTTTTGTTTTGTTTTTGTTTTTGTTTTTTTAGGCGAAAAGGGTCTGCAAATATCAAGGCCCCTCTTTCTTGGCTGCTATTTTGGAAAAGTAGAAATTTTTCCTACAAAGTAATCCAGTCATTAGAAATTGGGCCTGAAGATCCGGCTCATGGTGGCTGGGGCTTGAAGGCCTTTCTGTGACATAGTCCTTGACTTTGAAGAAAGTCTAGAGGATGGAATTTGCAAAACCTCTCAGCTAAGTATCATCACGGAATTTGAAAGTTCAGAACTAAAAACCTATTTGATCACATTTGACTCCTATTGCTTACCTGTGAAGTTCTATGATTCTTTTATTAATTAAAAAAAAACTGAATTATTATTCTTTAGAAAAGCAACAATAATCCTATAGTATTTGGTGAGCTCCAGAAATCACACTGGAAAGACTTTCAATTGAAGTCAATGTGTCTGTCTTGCCTCTTAACCAGCCTAAAGCTGAGGGGCCTGAAGTCCCATTATTCATCTTAATTTCAGATGAATGACAACCTTAGACCCTGGGAGGAGACATAGGTTGCTTTGATTCTTTCCTAAATTGGAGTAGTCAAAGCAGCCACAAAAACAATCCCACAGTTCATCACCCCCTCTCCCCCAATCTGTCTAAGTTTCAGCCCCCTTTGCTGCATGAGATCCTCTGCCCCTGAACAGTAGTCTATGTATTTCAGTCAGGATGCCCACATGATGGCAATGAGCCCCTTTGTGAAATATCTCCTATCAGGGGAAACATGGGGATTTGCATCATTTTATAGCTTAATAGTCCATGTTTTCTATCCCATGTTTCCTCAAGAAGACCTGCAGAGGAGAATCAAGTAATTCAGTTATTAGAGTTATTAGTATATCCTAGGGCTATGGTAGTGTCACTTGCCTTACATAATACATATGTTGTTAATATATGTAAATATATATAATGTATGTAAATCCTTCCCCTTTTGTTATTATTTGGTAAACTCCATCTTGATTTTATATTGATTTTTACTGAATGTCAGAAATCATAGCTCTTCATTTTGATCAATTTCTTTGTTTCAGTTGGCAAGTACTTCAGGAGTAATTCAAGATACATAATTCATCGAACATTTAACTGTCTAATATTTACACAATACTGTGCTGGAGAGTTAGACAAGTGCTATCTTTGTTACTTATAAAATAATATATGCGCACAGGGGCGCCTGGGTGGCTCAGTGGGTTAAGGCCGCTGCCTTCAGCTCGGGTCATGATCCCAGGGTCGTGGGATTGAGCCCCGCATCGGGCTCTCTGCTCTGCAGACAGCCTGCTTCCTCCTCTCTCTCTCTGCCTCTCTGCCTACTTGTGATCTCTGTCTATCAAATAAATAAATAAAATCTTAAAAAAAAATATGTGCACAAATGCACATACACATATATGTATACTCACATATCTTTCACAAAAACTGTCTTTCTTCATAAGAGAGTTTAGCCCAGTGGTTCAGGATGTGGGTTCTAAAGCCAGACTACCTGTGTTCCAGGATGTGATCTGTCACTTACTAGCCATAAGACCTTGGGTAAATTCATATCTAACATCTCTGGGTACCTCTTTTACCTCAAATATATGATGGAGATCATAGTAGAGCCTATGTCAAGGGGACTTCATAAGAATTATACCCAGAGAGAAAACAGGCTAAGATTTGATGGACATGGAGTAATGTTAGCCAATATTACATTTACAAATGTAAGTAGAATAATAGTTCCTTTTCTATCAGGTGGTGGGGAACATTAAATGACTTTGAATGGGCATTTGAACTTTTAGATGCTGTCATTATTATAATAAGCATTAGCAATGTATTATCAAAATGCCATAAGGAAGCAAAGGAGATGAGGATGGGAGAGACTAATTTAGATCTCGAGTTTTGGCAAAGACATCAGAAAGGAAGTGGAATCCAAACCGCCCTCTCAAGCCTGAATAGGATTTTGATAGACAGACAGAGGGCTTTTTTGGCAAAGGCAAATAGAAATAGCCCAAGAAAATGTCCTTAAAGAGAATAATGCTTTAGGGGGTCAGCATATAAGGAATGGATGTAGATGGCTATGGATGAAAGTGTAGGAGAGGTGGTGGAAAATTAGTCTGGAAAAGAATATTTAGGCCATATTGTGGAATATTTTTCAGAAACCTACAAAAATAGATATGTAAGCTCAGGTCATGACCCCAGGTCCTGGGATCGAGCCCCGCATTGGGCTCCCCGCTCAGCAGGAAGTCTGCTTCTCCTTCTCCCTCTGCCCTTACTTGTGTTCCCTCTCTCGCTGTCTCTCTCTCTCTCTTTATGTGCCAAATAAATTAAAAATTGTAAAATAAAATAAAATAAAACTTAAAGTTTAAATTTTGAATGTCAAGTGGTCAACAGGAATGCCCAACATCCCCATTCTCCCGACTGACCGGCCATCTTCCGAAGCAGCCTTTCTGTGCTCATTTGTCAGGCAACTTTCGATCCCATCCTGTAGGTAATTCTAGATATCTTTCAGTACTGTGAACAAATAGACCATCGGGCATTATGAAGCCCATGTATGCAGGAACCCACTCCTCTGAGAAATTTGGTGAATAGGTTGCTTTATTCACAGCTCTTCCCTCTCCAGCCATTGTATTCTCAACCCCTTTCTGTGTGCCTCCCCACCTTTATTTCCAAGTCACATTTTCAGTCTTTCAAAATAAATAAATATTAAATACCAGGATGACTTTTCTATCTTTCTTTTTCTTTTCTTTTTTTTTTTTTTTTGCATTTAAATGGTAACTTCTTAAGCAGTCTCTTTGTAGCCCTTCCCAATCACCCAAATACACAGTGGGCATCACATGAGGGCAACCTCGAAGAAGAGAAGGGGAGAAATCAAACTTAAACCTTGATGTTTATTCTCTGGCAAGTTAATGTTAGGGAACTGACATCCAGCTCAGAATCTAACTAGTATCTCCAAAGTCTCATTTAGCATTCCTAAACACCATCCGTAGCCAAATCTCTTTTTGAAGACTATCCCCTCTTGGTACTACTGAGGAGGAAAAAACTAAGACCGGAAGGAAGGAAATTTCAAACCATAGTTCAGTAATGTATGACTTCTGCAGCTGCTATCTCCTTCTAAACAAGCCACTTTGCTAAATTAAATCATTGCATCATCAAGTCAGTTACTCATCAAGCTGGACCACAGATGTTATCTTGCTTAGGTATTCAAAATATCACATTGTTTGAATGCACTGAGTGAGAACTACGCTTTTCATTTCTGAAAAATCCTTTATTTCCATAGATTATGACAGTATCATATCCAATCCTGATAATGGAATTATTTTTTTTTTCTTTGTGATAGTCCTCTTGGCTATTTCTCTGACCCTCCCATAACCTTCAAACAAACATGCACAGACATACCCTCACCTCCCCTCTCACATACTTATTTTTCACTTATTTTTTTTAAACTAGCTTCAAACATCAAGACGCCTGGGTTGCACAGAGATTGAGCTTCCAGCACTTGATTTTGGCTCAGGTCATGATCTCAGGGTCATGGGATCAAGTCCTACATCGGGCTCCATGCTTGGCAAGGAGTCTGCTTGGGATCCTCTCACTCCCTCTCTCTCTGCCCTTCCTCCTGCCCTGCTTGCTCACTCACTCACTCTCTCTCTCAAATAAATAAATCTTTTTTTAAAACTTAGAAATAAAAAATAGCCTCCAACATCAAGACAGTTCTTGCATATTTAACCAAGATGATGAGATCCCATTGATTACTTCTGATTTAAGTTTAAAATGTTAAGTTCTGTTACCCTGTATAAGATAAGGGGTTTTTTTTTTTTTAGTTTTTTAAATTATTTTTATTAACATATAATGCGTTATTTGCCCCAGGGGTACAGGTCTGTGAATCGTCAGGCTTATACACTTCACAGCACTCACCATATCACATGCCCTCCCCAATGTCCATAACCCAACCACCCTCTCCACACCTGTTGTTTTGTTTTTATTGTAGTTACTTGTCTTTCACTGATCAAATGATTTCTCCAGTTATTAGTTCGTGTGTACAAGGTGAGCACCACCCCTGCCTCTCCACTCTTGATGTTAGCCGCATACCACATGGTGCAACACGATACCCTCAGTGAATCAACCATTGGGCCCAAGACAACTGAAGGCAACCCACAAATCCCCTCTCCAAGAGTGGCAAGAATCCAGATCTTGTTATCCTGGGAGCTGCTGCTTGGGGAGTGAAGAACGAGGACAAACAGAGCGGGCCTGGCTCACACTAAACATGGCTTTCCAAGAATATGCTGACATTTCCAGAAGTTTGGAATAGGCAAGATCCCAACTGGAAAGAACATAAATATACTTACTTCACAATTTTTAGGTTTTCGTATCCTTGCTTTACTATATGTAAAAATGGATTCAACCTGAGTAGCTTGAAACAATAAGAAGAAAAATGGAGTGGGAGGTGTATAAGCAAAGCTAGCCTGCATAGAATATATTAATGCACATACACACACCAAAAAAAAAAAAAATCCTCAAAACTATTGCCTATATTGGGAAGCAAAAATTTATAAAACAGAGACAAACATAAAAGAAGAAATTGTTTATTTGTTTGCCTTTATAAAACCCATTTGGGAGAAACATCCATATATATACATCAGTTATCTGGCTTGTCCCAGTTATACTGATGTTAGAGATGTCCTTTGTTAGAAATTAATGTGTGTAATAAAGTTTTACATTTTTCATATGTTTTGAAGTATATGAGCTATATTTCTTTTGACTGCATAATTACTTTTTGTACACAAGAAAAATGAGGTGCTTAGCCCTAAGTAAATAACCTCAAAACAAACCAAGAATAATAGTTACATTCTTTTCATCTTCTGGGCTGTATACAATAAATATTTCCAGAAACTTTTTAAGTTACATTATTGTGACTTTTTGCCAAAAAAAAAAAACTTTTATTGACTCAGAACCAAGTTCAGACAAAAATCTGCCCACCTCCATATTGATATTTTGATATGTTCGTTGAGAGCATAGAGTAATTACAGCTACCAGGTTTTTTCCAAATTTATATTCATTTCCAAAGTGTTTTCCCTTTACATTCCAAAGGAATAAACCTACTCAGAGTAAGCCTTTTGGGAAATAGGACAGTATGTTTAAGACAATTTAAGTAGTTTATTTTTTCTGTATAGGTGCTTTCAGTAACTCCTAAATTCTTGCAGAAGAGATCGTTACCAACAAAATTACATGTTATATTGATTACGATTAGTCTCCTTTACATAAACTGTATTTTCAAGGCTAAGTATTTAGCTATTTCTGAACAATGGGACTTATTTTAAAAATAAAAATAAACAAGGAAACTAACTCTGTCATTCACACTTTGAAGAACCAATTTGAGTCTTTAAAAATAGTTATGGGGAGGCTCTAAAATCTTTGGTGGGGTAAGACAGTGCTACAAATCCTAACAGACTTATTAAGAGACCCCTCACCCTTTCTGGTAGCTGGCTCTGCTCTAATTACCAGCTGGTCTGTTGTTTTCTTTTCTCTCCTTTGTAGCATGTACTATGACCTTGATTTTTTTTAATGCATTACTGAATTTGGTAAAGAAGTTCTATGTTTTGCTAAGCTTGAGTAAATCAGAATAATTCTGATATTTTAAGTTGCTAGTGATGAACTCCATATAAATAAAGTAAGCATGACATATATTTCCCCCTCATCTGAGTAATTATGACTGTAACTTGGGTTTTTTTCTAAAAAATAACTGGGAAAATTAAACTATAGTGGGCCTTCTTTCTCTCTCTGGTTCTTAGATCAGAATCTGAGTGTGTAGGTACTACCTATGTCTGTAGACATATAGAACAAGAGAACAAATGCCATAATCCATATATTAACAGTAGTTGTCTCTGCAAATTAAGATTCTCAGTGATTTTATTCTATTTTACTTTCTTATGATTTCAATTCTTTCTGTGATAAACAATCATTATTTTTATTATAAGTAAATTCATTTATTTTTTTTAAAATATTGGTTTTAACTTTCCATAAAACTTGTGATATGAGTTCAAAGGGGTTTCATCACAAAACAGTCTTTTCACAGTCTCTTCACAAAATAGAAACTATTGCTTTTCTTCTAGAAATTGGGTATGTATTGGCGACAGTGGGAAGAGACAGGTGTTCTGGCAAGAGTAAAAGAGTGACGATCAAAAATCAGTAAGGATCTGTACCAGGCGGTGATCCACCTTAGAAAAATTAGAAAACAGAGCCAATCCAAAAGAAGACTGATCTCAACATATTGTCAGACAAGAGACTAGTGTGAGGAATGAAGGCAAGAATATTTCATCATTTCAGAAGATTTGTTTGTTTGCTCATTTATTTGTTTTGTTGAAGAACTTGCCTATAGAGAATTATGGTCCAGTACCGGCAGAGAACACTGAGGGAAGTGTAGAGACTAAAGAGAGGCATTACTTCGAGTTTTCAAGTACTATGCGTTTGTAGAGGTAGGATCATTCTCTGCAGTGACCTATGAAAAGGCTTAACATTAATTGTTACACCTAGAGAATACAGTCCTTATAATTGTGCCTTGAAATGTTACCTCTCAGATTCAGAGAGAGACAGAGAGAGTGTGAATGACTCCGTTGCTTTCCTTTGTTAGTCATTATCTACCATTGATGAGGAAACTTCTGATAAATCTGGTGGGTTATAGGCGGTGAGTAGGCCATGCTCTGTTCCATCTGTCCTTTGCTGCTAGAATACCAGGTTCCCTACCTACACTCTACCTTTAGGGCTTTCATCACTCCCCAACATAAACCCTTCTGCATTCAGACCACCCTTCTTTGTGTTGAACATGAACACCTTCTCACAGTCTGCGAATACCCTAATTCATTTCTATCTTTTTAATTTTGTCCATATTACCAGAAATACTTTTTTCAGATTCTTCTGTTACCTACTTTCAAAGATTCTGTAGAAGACTCCACACCACACTGAACAGACCCTCCCCAAACTTTTGCAGACCTCTGGTTAAACTGCTTATGTTTGCTTCAGTACATCCAGGCTTTTACCGTCTACCTCTCATCTCTGCCTAGATCTGGGTCCAATCTCTTGGCAGTTGAGCATCACCAGGACAGAGAAAGAGCACAGGGTGTGGATGCTCCACACAGACACATTATATGAATTATCTGTGGGTCTTCCGGCTTCCCCCTCATTCTCGTTCTGCAGCCCTAGAAGAGAATTAGGAGATTGTTCCAGAAGTGTGGCCCAAGCTCTCACATCTGGCTGACCTGTCCTTCCAGACTGCAGCTCTGCAAGCCTGGAGGCTTTCAAAGGAATTAAGCTTAGACTCTCCACAAAAAGACTGTGGTTTCTTCTATCCCCTTCCCACTGCCTGTTCCCTCCCCCATATCCCTCTATCCTGTTCCAGGAGAGACTTGGATCAGTTTAACTAGATGATTTCCCTTATGTCCAATAGCAATTAAAAAATAAATAAAACCAATACTACTATTCCTCCTCGTAATGAAGATACTCTCCTTTTCTTTTAGTAAAAAGAAACAAATTTCACACTTTGGGTTTGTTTACTGAACAGAATCCAAAAACAGAGCCATAAGACAGAGGACAGGGTTTTAAATGATGACTTGTCTGTTTACAGATGAGTAATTGGACTTGCCACCCTGGCGTTGTGGGATGGTGACTTGCAGGTCTGATATTTATTTACACAATTCACTGAATGTAACAGATTTTGAAATATAGCTTATAAATATTTAGAAAATATTGTTTCTAAGTATCTGCAGCTTCTTTACAGTGTATCGAGCTGTTTATTTTGAAGGAGCTTCTCTTTTTATTGAGAGGTAAAGTAGATAGCTGAGCAGAGATGCATGCAGCATGGAACATAATTAATATTGCGGGGGAGAAAGAAAGGAGATCGCTTTATGCGCTGACAATCAGCCCTCCCCCACATGGAAGCCTTTTACAATATGTAGATGAGGATGTTGCTCCTAGATATGTATTTGAACCTTCTATATGTTACCTTGATTTTATGATGTTTGAGTAGAAGAGCACTTGTTCAGGATCAGTAGGCCCTCTAGAACAAAACACTGAAGCCTTGGTGATAGGTTCCAAAAGTGGTCACAGAATGCTCTTTCCTTGCCTAGATCTGTGTTCCTGAATGAAGGCTTTGCAGCTCCATTCCTTTGAAGATGAAGTCTATTTCTCCATTTCTTGAATCTCAGCTACAATGGTGACATGCTTTCACCAACAGATTACAGCAGAGGTTCATAGTACCAGTCTTGAAAATGTGCCTCAAAAGACTTTCCACCCTCTGCTCTCATTCTTAAAACCCTGAGCATCAGCCATGAGAACAGCCTGAGCTGTCCTGCTAGTTGATGAAAACTCTTGGCCCAGTCACTCCCATAGCCACAGGTGACAGGCGGCCAGCCCCCAGACACAGAGCCCCTATCTGACTCAAGGCTGACCACAGATGCATGAGTGAGCCCAAACAAGATCAAAAACACTCCCTAGCTAAAAGCCCAATCCAAACTGTAGACCCATACAATCATAAGCTAAATTAATAATTATTGTTTTGAGCCACTAAGTTTTGGGGTGGCTATTTCAGTAGCAAACACTAACTGAGGCAGGGTTAGGACAGTGCGGTGGGTGATAACCAATGACCAATGTCTTGGTTATGTAAACACAAGGCCACCTCATTTCTCCATGAAACAAACAAGTCATTTATCCAAGCTAAACTTACCAAACATCTGATCTAATTCAAGGTTTGTTCAAGGTGCTGGGAGTACAATAATGTACAAGACTACTTAAATTCCTTCCTTCCTTGAACTTTTATTTAGTGATTCATAGAAACAATAGCAAATAAAAAAGTAAATATAGAAGATAGTGGGCAATAACAAAATGTTCCATGAGATAAAAATAAAGCTAGAAAAGAGGACAGACATTAATGGGCAGGCTATATTTCATAGGGTAGTCAGAGACAGCCTTGCTGAAAATGAAATTAGAGCAAAATATAAAGTACAAGAGTGAGCCGTATGGAAATCCACAGCAATGGTACTGTTCAATGGGACATTTTAAGTCAAAATTATATTCAAGTAGCCCTCATGAAGATCTCAGTCCAGGATTCCCTTTGTGTCTTTTGGCAGTGATTTCATAATCTTGCCTAGCATTCATACCTATCTTGTCATCAAATCTTCACATTTTAGATTTAATATTTGTCCTTTAAATTGCTGAAAAAATATTTCTGGCAGGTTGAAGAATTTTCTGATGTTAAATTGTAAATGGTAGGCAAAATCATATTTCCATGATTAAACCAATATATTCCTCTTAGGAAATCCAAATTATTTCTCTGGTAATCTTTTACTAGATTTTTAAAAATATGTGTACCTTAGTCTCTCTTCTTTTAATCCCTCAGAAAAAAATCTTTAAGGTAAAGTAGGTCTTTTGTTTTTGCTCCTATTGTTCTTGTTTTAACAAAGGATATTATATAGGGCGCCTGGGTGGCTCAGTTGGTTAAAGCCTCTGCCTTCGGCTCAGGTCATGATCCCAGGGTCCTGGGATCGAGCCCCACATCGGGCTCTCTGCTTAGCAAGGAGCCTGCTTCCCTTCCTCTCTCTCTGCCTCCCTCTCTGCCTACTTGTGATCTCTGTCAAATAAATAAATAAAATCTTTAAAAAAAAAAAAAGGATATTATATAGGTTTTTTGAAACATTGTATAATTATGGGGTTTTTTTGTCCATTGTGAAACAAAAATTGAATGAGACATAGAGACAAACTTTATAACTCATGTTCTCTGTTTGATTATTAGAAAACACTATTGAGGAGCACCTGGCTGGCTCAGTCAGAAAAATGTGTGACTCTTGATCTTATGAGTTCAAGCCTCATATGGGGTTTAGAAATTACTTTAAATAAATAAATAAATAAATAAATAAATAAATAAAAGAAAATAATATCGAACCTTTCAATTTATTTGCAGAATTCTAAAAGTGTCTGGTTTGTACTGAAGAAAAAAGCAAGTTAGTTGACTTCCAACAATGATGAACCCATTTCCCTTTAACAATCAAAACAAATCATCCTCTACAAACTTAATCTACATCTGCATTGGAATTCACACAATGGTTGAGTAAAACGTGAGGTTTGGGAACACATTTCACCCTGTGGTTGAGCATAGAACAGTGTGGTAAAGACTGCTGGGACAAAGCTGGACTACATCTCTTGGCCTCTCTTCACCTCACATGTGATCATGTGACTGCATTCTAGCCAATACAATGTGAGCAAAAGTGTTCAGGCCATGGCAAGTCTGACCCATAAAAATTCACATGTAGGCACTTATGTTCTTTCCCCTTCATTTGGCCAAGTATCAGTATCCAGGGGATCTGTGTAAGTCTGTTCTGAAGCTGCCACAGCCTCCATCAGTCTGGGTCCCCAAAAAACTTTGGGAAGAGCTTCTGCTTGCCTCTTGAAAGAGAAATAAATCTTGTTCCTGTTCTGTAAGCCATTATGTTTGGCAAGGGGCAGGGAGCTGGGGGCTACTGTTTTGCAGCTCGATATCTCTCAATGAACACAGGAAGGATCTGCCTTTCTGCTATACTGCCCATGTCAGATAAACAAATACACTAGAATACACAGAATGCCAAGGAAGGCAGAGTGTTGAATGAAAACAACTACAGAAAAAGAAAATGCCAACAATGAGATTTCATCAACATGTATGTCTAAGAAAATCTTTTTTCTAAATGGAGATCATATCCCTATGTCTTTTTGATTCCTAACAGGCGGAAAGATGTTGACTTAATAGTACACAGTCACAAAGTACTCAATGAATGAGTGAATGAATGCATGAATGAGTGAAGGGTGAAGGCTTGGAAAAACTTGAGTAATGTTAGGTGACACAGGTTTTACCGAATATTCTGTCATGATACGGCTGTGTGAATTTTAGATGTATTTCTCTCTCTGAACATTAGCTTCTCTCCTGTGAAAGTACAGCGTGGAACTAAATTTTTCCATGCTGGGGAAGTCTGAGCCCTCTTTCTAAGGGTAACTATCCCTTCTGGTGAGTGAGAAAGACATAAAAGGCCCAAGGTGATTGTAGTGTGAGAACACAGTTGTAGGGCCTGGGAAGCCAATGTCTGTTAGGATTTGGGCCACAGTATGAGCTGCCTTTTTTGGTTTCCAGGGTGTTCCAGCCTGGGTATCTACCAAAAAACTCATCAAAGCAACTGTTAAATCCAAAGAGGTCCTAGAAGTTCTGTGGTCAGAACTCACTGGCATCACAGGTAAATAATACAAATAAGGCCCCCTGAGGCCTGTTACTTCTTCCTGCCAAGGCTAGAATTTACATTTCTGAGCTTGCAACTCAGGGTACTTTCCTCAGATTCTCAACCAGTGATATGATGTCTTCCCATGTTTAGCCTTATCCAAGCTACAAACTGTATCTAGCCCATGTAATAAGAATACATTTTATTTTATTTGTTTGGTTGGTTGCTTAAAAATATTTTGTGTTATCAAGACCTCACCACATCTTTTTCTGCTATAACAACTGTAGAGTAGCTAGGCCTCTGAGTGAGCTGTTGTAGACCTCTAAATCAGCTCTACTTCTTTTTGCTTTCAATATATACACTAAATATAATAATCAGAATAATCTGAAAATCTTTTGTGACAGGCTTCCCAGTCTGCCATTCTTCCCAATTAAGAGGGATGTTTTGGTCTTTGTCCTAAAATATACTATTTTGTAACTTTCCTCTGCCAAATGTCAAGAGGCTGATCTCACCAACCCAACCTCTAAATCCCAGCACACATATTTGTTGTAATTCCTGGGATAGTGTGGTTTTAGTCAGCAAAGCAGGAAATGTGAAAGAAAAATCAGTGTGAGAGATAACTTCTCCTGATTTTGTCATGTCCAAGACAAATGATATTACCAGGACACAATGAAGGATGCTGAAGGAAAGAGGGAACTCGTAAATGTCATCAGAAATTTCAATATAGGGAGTTGACACAGAAGAAACAAAAAAGAATTATAGCTAAGCCCTTAGTTCATTCATTCATTCAATGGGCACCTGTTAAGTTGTGGAAACTTGCCAGGCCCAGCAAAAGGAAAACCAGTCCACTTTTTGCCAATACCACACTGTTTTGATTATTGTAGCTTTAGAGTAAATTGTGAAGTCAGGTAACGTCAGTCCTCTAACTTTGTTCTTCTTGTTCAGTATCAAGTTGGTTATTCTGGGTCTTTCATCTGTCCATGTAAATTTTAGGATCAATTTGTCATTATCCATAATAGTTTACCAGGATTTTTATTGGGATTGTGTTGAATCAATAGATCAAGTTCTAGGCAATACCAAGTCCTCCTGTCCATGAACACAGACTATCTCTCCATTAACTTAGTTCCCCCTTGATTTCTTTCATTCAAATATAGTTTTCCTGATATATATCTCTGGTGCCTTTTTGTTAGATTTATTCCTAAATATTTTATTTCGGGGGGTGCTAATGTAAATAATATTGCGCTTTAAAATTTAAATTCCACTTGTTCACTGCTGCTATACAGAAAAGTGGTTGGCTTTTGTATATTAACCTTATGTCTTTGCAACCTTGCTATGATTGCTTATCAGTTTTGGTTTTTTAATCAGTTTTTCACATGTTCTACATAAACAGGCATATTAACTGTTAACAAATACAGTTTTATTTTTTTCCTTCCTAGTACATATATCTTTTTTTTCCTTTCATGGTCTTATTGCCATAGCTAGGACTTCCACTACCATGTTGAAAAGGAGTGGTAAAATGGAACATCTTGCCTTGCTCTTTATTTTAGCAGGAAAGTTTCCAGTTTCTCCCCATTAACAATATTGTTAGTTGTAGTTTTTTTATAGATGTTCTTTATTGAATTGAGGAATTTCCCATCTATACCTACTTTGTGAAGAGTTTTTATAAATGAGTGTTAAATTTTGTCAAATGTTTTTTATACATCTATTGATATGATTATGTGATTTTTCTTCTTTAGCCTGTTGATGTGATAGATTCTATTAATTGATTCTCAAATATTGAGCCAGCTTTACATCCCTGGGATAAATCCTACTTTGGTCATAGTGTATAATTCTTTTTTATACATTGTAGGTTTTGATTTGCTAATTTTTTTTAGACTCTTTGCATATTTGTTCATGAGAGATGCTGGTCTGTAGCTTTCTTGTAATGTCTTTAGTTTAGGTATTATAGGGTAATTCTGGCCTCATTAAATGAGTTAGGAAGTATTCCCTCTGCTTCTAACTTCTGGAAAAGATTGTAGAGAATTGGTATCATTCCTTCCTTAAATATTTGGTAGAATTTACCAGTGAACCCATCTGGGCCTGATGTTTTCTCTTTTGGGAAGTTACTGATTATGATTCTACTTCTATAACAAACTTAAACCTATTCAGGGTCTTTATTTCTTCTTGTGTGCAATTTGACAGGTTATGTCTTTAAAGAAATTGATCCACTTCATCTAGGTCATTGACTTTGGGGGCACAAACTTGTTCGTAGTCTTTAATTATCCTTTCAATGTCCATGATCTCTGTAGTGATGCCCCCCTCTCATTTTTTTTAATTGAAGTATAGTTGACATAAAAAAATATTATATTAGTTCCAGGTGTACATCAAAGTAATTCTTCAATTATATACATTACACTGTGCCCACAATGAAAGATGTAGTTACCATCTGTCACCATACAAAGTCACATTCCCTATGCTGTACTTTTCATTCCCATGCATTCTTTATTTTATAATTGGAAGTTTATACCTTGTAATTCCCTTCACCTTTTTCACCCACTTCATTTTTGATTTAGTAAGTTTGAGTTCTTTTTCTTTCTTAATTAGCCTATAAAGAAGTTTATTAATCTTTCAGGGCTTTTGATTTTGTTGATTTTCTCTACTGATTTCTTATTTTCAATTTCATTGAAAACAATTAATTTCATTAATTTTTGCTTTAATTTTTATTATTTCTTTTATTCTATTTCCTCTGGATTTAATTTGCTCTTCTTTTTATAGTTTCCTACAATGAAAGCTTAGGTTATTGACTTTGGATTTTTCTTCTTTTCTAATATAAACACTCAATGCTATAAATTTTCCTCTAAGCACTATTTTCACTGCATCTCACAAATTTTGGTAAGTCACATTTTCATTTTCATTTTCATTTACTTTAAAGTATTTTTAAATTTATCTTGAGATTTATTCTTTGATTCATATGTTATTTAGAAATACATTTTTTAAATTTCCAAGCAGGTTGGGATTTTCTAGCTTTCTGATTTTGATTTCCAGTTTAATTCTATTGTGGTATGAGCATTCATTGTATGATTTCTATTCTTCTAAATTTGTTAAGGTGTGTTTTATGGCCCAGAATGTGAGTCGTGAGTTAGTGAATATTTCATGTGAGCTTGAGAAGAATGGATATTCTGTTGTTGTTGAGTGAAGTAGTTTATAGATGTCAATCATATACAGTTGATTGGTGGTACTGTTGAGTTCAACTATATCTTTACTGATTTTCTGCATGCTCTATCTGCCCACTTCTGGTAGGGAGGTATTGACACCCCCAACTCTAACAGTGGATACATCTATTTCTCCCTTCAGTTTGATCAGTTTTTGCCTCAAGAATTTTGACACCCTGTTGTTAGATGTATACACATTATGAATTATTATGTCTTCTTAGAGAGCTGACCATAATGTAATGTCCCTCCTTACCCCTGATAATTTTCCTTAATCTGAAGTTGGTTTTTTGTGAAGTCAATATAGTGATTCCATTCCAGAATCATTCTATGAGCCCAGTATCACCCTGATACCAAAAGCAGATAAAGACACCACAAAAAAGGGAACAATATCTCTGATGAATATAGATGCAAAGATTCTCAACAAAATATTAGCAAACCAAATCCAACAATATATTTAAAAAATCATACACCGTGAACAAGTGGGATTTGTTCCTGGGATGTAAGGCTGGTTTCAATATGCACAAAACAGTCATCGTGATACATCACATCAATAAAAGAAAGGATAAAAACCATATGATCATTTCAGTAGATGCAGAAAAAGCATTTGACAGAGTACAACATCCATCCATGATTAAAACTCTCTGCAAAGTAGGGCTAGAGGGAGCATATGTCAACATAGTAAAGGCCTTATATGAAAAACCCACAGCTAACCTCATACTCACTGGTGAAAAATTGAGTGCTTTTCCGCGAAGGTCTGGAACAAGACAAGGATGTCCACTCTCACCACTTTTATTCAACATAGTACTGGAAGTCCTAGCCACAGCAATTAAATAATAAAAAGAAATAAATGGCATCAAATTGGTAAGGGAGAAGTAAAACTCTCACTCTTTGTGGATGACATGATACTAC